>BQNB010008344.1:20000-83542 GCA_026074375.1 Tanacetum coccineum | reverse complement strand
CGGGTCCTAGTTAAATATCCCGCACGTCATTTAACGTGACGGGGTATATAAACTCTTTTCTATTTAGAAAAGAGTTAGTTGTTAAGTTGTTTAAAAATATCTAAAATATATCTCTCTCTTTTATCTCTCAATTCTCTCTCTACTCTTTCTCTCTCTAAACAACTCATCTCTCTTTCTCATTTCTAGTTCCGATTTCATGATCGATTGTGTGAAGTGAAGTGTTAACGGGATCCTACACAATCCTCATATTACAAGTCCCGCCCATACAAGACTTGTAATACTTAGATTCATACATAATCCCATGTAAACAGAACTATGACGGGTTTTGTTAACATGGCAATTATCATATTAATCCTCATATTACAAGTCCCGCCCATACAAGACTTGTAATACTTAGATTCATACATAATTCCATGTAAACAAAATTATAATGGCTTTCGTGTAATACGATATTGTATAAGGTTGCGAAGAGAAAAATAAGTGAGACCATTGTGCAACTCACAATGTCTAAGAAGTAAAATGAGACCATTGTGCAACTCACAATGTCTAAAAAGTAAAATGAGACCATTATGCAACTCATAATGTCTATAGAGATGTTCTGCGTATTTATATAAACAACTCTTATATAAATAAACGTACGATATACGCAAAAGATGCAAGCATATATATTATATATATATATGTATGTATGTCATGTAAGCACTTAATGCAACAAGTAATGTAAGTAAGTAAGCAAGTAGTGTGTATGCACTTTGAAAATGTTTGTTGTGATGCAATATTTGCGAAAACGGCTATAGTCTAGGGTAAGGTATGCAACCTAGTTCTCTATAGTCAGTGCTCTGATACCAATCTGTAAAACCCCCAAAAACGTGTCGCAGCGGAATTGTGTCCGGGGGCGTTACTTCATAATACACAGCGCTAGATATAAGAGAACGACCTCTAAATGTGTCGTTTGAAAAGAATCTCGTTGGTTTCCTTGAAATTGATATAACATTTGTCCTATAATTGCGTCACAATGAAAAGCTTGAAAGCGATACAACGATATTTGATCATTTGTATGTAAGTAGAAATCCATGAATGAAATCTTGTCAATTTTGACTCCAATGCACATCAAGTAATCCAAGCATCTAATTCACCTGAGAAAAACATGCTTAAAAATGTCAACATTAAAGTTGGTAGTTCATAGGTTTTGTAAGTATAAATGTTGAACCAAAGTTCCGTAAAGTAGGTATGACCGTTTAAATCCTTAAATGTTCTTCTAAAATGTATGTATGATTTTTAGAAATCAAAAATTGTAAAGCATGCATAACCATTCAAATCCCCAAATAGTCACCAAAACGTATGTATAGTTGAACCACCTTTGTTCAATGTATTGCCACTTTATTCAAGGCAACGCGCAAGTATTCATGTATACGTATTGTTGGCTCTGTAGACCCAACCAGGCAGTAATGTAAAAATATGTACTCCCGTTACCGGTGTCCCCTCCAAGAACACCTAGGCAGTAATGTAAAAATATGTACTTCTGTTACCGGTGTCCCCTCTAAGAACAACTGGGCAGTAACTTGTTGTTATCAGTTCAATCCGCTTAAGCTAATCCGTAATCATTTCAAAAGTAAAGTATGTATTTGTGACAAAAATGAAGTCAAATAATATATCACATAGCGAACTATGTAAATGAGTATGCAACCAATTTGTAATCAACCATGTAATAGACTTGTATGTACCCATCACAGGTGTACGCCCCTCCAAGTAGACAGAGAACCCGGGTGAATTTATTGGTGAGAGCGAGACGATCGATGAGACGGGCTTGAGCGCAGGCGTCTCGGTTGTACCGGAGTGAGGCGGCGCAGAGTCCGCGGAGTCCACGACCCGGGGAGTAGGGGTTCCGGACGCTGGTCTAATTCAGGTGGAACTTGAATAGGATCGAACTACTGATACTCAACCACACATACTAGTCCCGGAGGTGTTCTCGGAGGTTTTTGATCGACCGTACGGAGTATCATATTACTTCTATAATATACTAGCCCGGGTGATGGTAAGGTGGGGCATATTTGATGGAGATTACTGTATTGAGTATGATGCCAAATTGTTGTTAGGCTGCCGTACGAGGAGGAATCGCGCCTACACGTGACGTTACCGGTGTCCCCTCCAAGTACACCCGGACATATGTTGTTGTTATCATTCAATCCGCTTAAAACAATCGTAATCATTCAAAATAAAGTACGCATTCATGCCAAAAATGAAGTCATAGTAATGTATCTCATAGCGATCTATATAAATGAGTATGGTAAAACCAATTTGTAATCAACCATGAAAAGCAATTTGCAACAAGGCATGTTCTCACCCTAAAAATATAAATAAAACAAGTAAAACATGAGGCTATAACTCACATCGATGTGAAGAACATTGCGGGAATTATCACATTGATACAATGACAAAAACAAAACAGGGAACGGCCTTCGACCAAAAGTTTCATCTTAACTTAACTGCTAAGTCCCACTAGCCTAGGATAATGAATTTGGGTTTCCCGATGGATAGTCACCTCAACGCGACACGTTGATAAATGATTTAGATTTCAAGTTGTAGTAGTTTGGTGGTTGGTTAAATAAATAAATCAAAAGTAAACGCAAAGTGTGTAATATATGCCGTATATATTACTTATGAAAAATAACAATTATATAACTCATACTGTAATAATGACAAAGACAAACAATCCAGTTTGATTAATATGAAATGTATAATACTTTGCAAGTATTATATAAGAAGTGTAAGTAAATAATTAAACCAAACAGTTTGACATGTTTTCGGAAATCACCACTTATTTAAATAAAAGATTTAGTATAAAAGTAAACACACGTTTTAAAGTCTTTACTTTGTCCATTAATCGGGAATTATAAAATAATACATTATAATTTAGTATTCGTATCCTCGAGCGTTCTTAGTAACTAGTATCCCCATATACAAAAGTGGTAGTTCACGGTTCGTTTAATCTGTTATTGTATAATTACAAATTAAGCGATCCTTAAGACTATATAACTTTCGTCTTTTAATCGGTTTTTCTATCAAAAAAAATAAAAAATATAATGAAATTTATTAGTATACTAACTTTTTATAATTTTCGGCATGACTATCGTTATACCATGTTTCCCATTTTCGCAAAACTCAAACGTTTTCCTTAATCAATATATGTTGCAATTATTCTCGTTTCAATATTTCTAACGCCCGCGTGTTTAAATATTTGTATATATATATATATATATATATATATATATATATATATATATATATATATATATATATATATATATATTATAATTAACCTAAACTAGATAATTAATATCATATTTAAAAAAAAAAAAATATTTTTTTTTAACCATTTTAAACCACCAATATATATCCGGTTTTATATTTATAAATCTCGATATATTTTATTAGTCGATTTATACCATCAAATGCACCCTTGTTGCTAAACCAAACTCCCCTAACTGTTAACGCAAACCCTTAACGCACAACCAAAACGCCTAAACCACACCAAACAACCCCTAACGCACAACCAAACCAAACGCACCCTTATATTATTTTTCTGTTAACCCAAAACACCCTATCGGGGTCGGAAATCTGCTAACCCAAACGCACCCTTATTGCTAAAATGTTAAACCAAACGCCCCTTTTGGCAGTTTCTATTAAACCAAAGGCAACCTTGTGTTGTTTTCTTATGCCAAAACTACCTGTTCCATATTCTTATACCAAACCACCGATAACGGTGTAAATACCCCAAAACAAACACCCTATGTTGTTTTCTACTAAGCCAAACGCACCATTTCGTGCTAAGAAACCAACCAAACGCACCCTCATGGGTTGAGTTAACAACCAAACGCACCCTTGGTGCTAAAAATAACCAAACGCACCCTTGATGGTGCTAACACAGATCCAAACGCACCCTTTTCAGGTGTTTCAAAACCCAAAACGCACCAAACACACCGAAACTGTTTATTAAAACAACTCAACGCACCATGTGGTGTTTTTAACAAAAGCCGCAACTCACACATGGCGTTAAAACTCAAATCGCACCCACCTAAATTTGTTTGCAAACCAACGCACCCTGCTGAGGTGCTTTACACGGCACCAAACGCACCCGTCGGTCGGGTGTATAACCACTAAAAACCAAACGCACCCCCTGTAGCTGAGGATCACAACCAACGTAAACCCTAGTCGGGTTGAGAACAAAACCGGACACACCCTAATGGGTTATAATAACCCAACGCACCCTATTTTGGTGTTGCTGCCAAACCCGACACCCCCAAGGAGGTGCTTATAAGGGGGATAGATGCCGAGAGACTGCGACCCATGGGGTTGGTTTTGTGAAAAAATAACCAAACGCAGAACCCATGTGATGGAGGGGCTATTTGTGGTGTTGATGATTGAAACGAGTAAGCGTGGAGTGATGGAGAGGCGCATAGGCAGCGAGTGGGTGAGTAGAATCGGATAGATCGTGTGTGAGGAGCAATTTTTGAACTCGGCAGAAACTCGATCGGAAAGGTTTTTCGTCGGCTGCGCGAGGATGGCGTCCGCAAATGGGGATAGGGAGATAACAGGGATGTTGTAGTGTTTATTATTTCCAAATGAAAAAAATGTGAAGTTATATATATATTAATGAATAAAAAAAGATAGGGGGAACTATATAATATAGTAGGAGCCGCTAGGAGGGGAGGGAGAGGTCGATGGAGCGGTAGAGGCATGGCGAGGTAGTGAGGGGATAGGACGCCGATACAAAAAGTAAGAGTGTGAGCGGCGGAGGTTCCTCGCAGAGAGGAAGGGAGGGCGGGGATATAGTTATAGTAAGTTAAGACTAGTACATAGATGATATATCGCAGCCCAGATCGTGGTTGAATCCGGCGCAGTGAGAGAGAGCTAGTAGATTTTAGATGAGAGGCGGAATTATCTACTAGGGGGAGAGGACGATGAGGCGCATTGGGTTCTTAGGGCACCACGTATAGGATGAGTCCATAATACGAAACTTGCGCCATTGTTTTCCAAATAATTTTTCCAACAAAACGAGTATTCATTTGATAGTATTTCATAAATATTTTTATATCATTTATAAAAATATTTGTTATTCGTTTGGAAACCCGGTTATGTCTTGTCCGAAAGTAAAAATAAAAACAAATTTTTAACCCGAATATTTGCGTTATCAACAAACGTACAGATAAAATATGACAATTTTTATATAAATAATATTAATTTAATAACTAAGTGTTAATTAAATATAATTTAATTATTTTCTTGTTTCTAAAATCTTGCGAGGGCATTTCAGTCACTTTCTGACTGTTTTCGGGTCTCGGTCAAAACTAAAAAGTTGTCAGGAATGTCGTATTAACATAAGATTGCTTAGAGACCGAATCGTGAAACTGTGATTTAGTGCTCGTGTTGATAAATCAATTTAGGAATAACATATATCTCTTTTAAATATGTTCAGAAAAATTACTGGTTACGCGGTAGTCGCTTTTATATGACAATAAAATACCAAAAGTCAAAAAGTCAAATCGGACTTGAAAAGTTAAAGGTTAAAATAGTCATTTAAAATTTTCGAAAATTGCCGGATGTTACAATACCTACCCCTTAAAGAAATCTCGTCCCGAGATTAAATTTGTGTTAACCGTTTGTGTGACAAAGAAAAGATTTAATATTTAATAAACCAGTTCTAAACAAGACGCTGATAACTTTATTCAGCAAAATTCGGTGTTTCGACACTTCTCAATTATCCAAAATTTTTGGCTATGCTGACCAGGATATTTAAGTCCATCAAAATTGGCATCTCAAAAAAAAATAGCATTACAGATCTTAATAATTGAAATTAACCGCGTTATAAAGAAAGTCTCTTTAATAGTGAAAAGCATCGAAGGAGAACGTTAGTCAGCGTGAGTATGTTTTTTGTATACCGTTTTTGAATGTTCCGGGAACGTAGTCTCTCTTGATATATGTAAACGTTTTTTTCTTTTTTTTTATTTTTCGATGAAAAATAACGGACGAGGCTAATTGAAGTAGTATCCAAACTTACTTAGGGCAGTACAAGGATATCTTGATCTAAGTCTTCATACTACGGGCCCGTTAATGAATAGTCCGACTATCTCTTTCGTCGATAGGTGTTTATCTAATTTAAAGGGGTTGCATTACCTATTGGATAAAGTTGTACCAGCTAGGACCACTCCAGGACCCAACAACATCAACCATAACGACAATAACCCTAACAAATGGTGATGGGATGCAAAGAGTGAGGACATCAGAAACATAATCCCCAAATAGAAGTTCAACAAATGAAGGAGCTCGCGGGGAAGACTTATGCGATAGACGCGAATATAGTACTCAAGACGTTAGTTCGAGGATGAATAAACTCCATTAGTTCAAGTGTGTAACAAGTCTGTTAGTTCCACGAACAGTTCATGATCGCGAGGATTAGCAACGGCAAAAGTAATAACTTAAGAATGAGATAAGGTAGTTCCAAGCGAGGCCTTAAGATTTCTGCGGAGTGGCAAGACACTATTGTGCTTCTAAACCTTTTTAACGGATTCCGGTGATTATCGGGTTCGAGTTCATACTCGTGTCATATTGGATACCATTAAGCCCACTCATTTATAATTCATTACTTACATAAAGGAGCATCCTAATTTATGTAAGTAAGAAATGATAAACTTATGGTTCAGGAATTTACAATTTCTTAATTTAACTGAAGAGGCGTACCAATCCTTTCAAATAAAGAGATTATAAATCAACAACTTAAAAATTTCCCCCGAGGCACTACCGTATCACATAACCTTCAGGTGGGGATGACATGACAAAAGCATGTGCTAACCTAATGCGTTGGGGCGAGTGTTTAAAACTCGTCTTCGGAGGCGGGGAGTAAAACTACCAAGGAATATCGACCTAGAGTTCAAGATAGTTAATGAGTACTCGGTTAGAGTAAACAAGGTAAAGGTCTCGATGAACCAGTCAACATAGCAATCATCATATAAATCCTCCTATTACAAGTCCTGCCCATACAAGACTTGTAATACTTAGATTCACACATAATTCTATGTAAACAGAACTGTGACGGGCTTTGTTAACATAGCAATTATCATATCAATCCTCATATTACAAGTCCCGCCCATACAAGACTTGTAATACTTAGATTCATACACAATTCCATGTAAACAAAAATTATGACGGTCTCCGTGTAATATGATATTGTATAAAGCTATGAAGAAAAATAATATTCTTAGAGACCATTGTTTAACTTACAATATCTGAGAACGAAATGAGACCATTGTGCAACTCACAATGTCTAAGAAGTAAAATGAGACCATTGTGTAACTTACAATGTCTGAGGTATAAATGAGACCATTGTGCAACCCACAATGTCTTAAGAAATGTTCTAGTATTTATATAATTAACTCTTATATAAATAAACGTACGATATACGCAAAGGAATGCAAGCATATTATATATATATATATATATATATATATATATATATATATATATATATATATATATATATATATGTGATGTGTTGTGTAGTTGTGTTGTCATGTAAGCACTAATGTAACAATTAAACTAAAGCAAGTAAGACAAGTCGTGTGTAGGCACTTTAAAATGTTTGATTGTGAAGCAATAATTGCGAAAAGGCTATATCAGGGTAAAATATGTAACCTAGTTCTCTATAGCCAGTGCTCTGATACCAATCTGTAACACCCCCAAAAATGTGTCGCAGCGGAAATGTGTCCGGGGGCGTTACTTCATAATACACAGCGCTAGATACAAGAGAACGACCTCTAAATGTGTCGTTTGAAAAGTAATCTCGTTGATTTTCTTGAAATTAATATAACATTGGTCCCATCATTGCATCACCATAAAAAGCTTGAAAGCAATTACAACGAGATTTGATCATTTGTATGTAAGTAGAAATCTATGATTTAAAATCTTGTCAGTTTAGACTCCAATGCACATCAAATAGGCCAAGCATCTAATTCACCTGAGAAAAACATGCTTAAAAGTGTGAACATTAAAGTTGGTGAATTCATAGGTTTCTGTAAACAAAATGTTGAACCAAAGTTCTGTAAAGTAGGTATGACCGTTTTGATCGTTGTATGTTCCCCAAAATGTATGTATGAATGTTGTAATTCAAAGAGTTGTAAAATATGCATGACAATTTCAATCGCCAAATTGTCCCAAAAACGTATGTATAAATGGACCACCTTTGTTCAAAGTATGTATGATAATCAAAACCATCACGAAATATTCCAAATATGTATGGTAAAAATGTATAAGTGTAGGACCGCAAGATTTCCCTCGTGATAATGCATCAAATGCAAACATCAAAAAGGTCATTAGTATTCTAAGCTCATGTACTGAAAGCTCGACATAAATAAATAGCAATATAAAATTGCCCACATTGCCCGTATTGATGTTCTACCCGAAACATCCCAAATCCGACATGGTATACGTTCGTTCCCGGTGATAGCTAGTCACCAAAACCCGTGGGGGGGGATGGCCAGGGCGGGGAGGGCTGTCACCCCCAAATAGATCTAATTATAACATTCGCGCTTACTGAGACTAATCTAATTGGTTATACCATAATTAATAGTTCATGATAATGGGCTCATTGGGTATTGTTACCTAGGCAAACACGTAATCATAATGTAAAAATGTCCACTTGCGTCCAATTGTAAAAACCCATGCATATGTTTCTCACCCCAGAACGCGTCCATAAGTGTAACCATGTATTGTATCTCACCGCGAGATATATAAATAAGTATGTAAACAAATTTGTATCAACCATGTAAATGCATTTGTAAACAAGCATGTTCTCACCCCAAAAATATATGTAAAACCAGTAAAACATGGGGCTATAAACTCACATTGATGATGAAGAACGATTGACAGATAGGCATCTAATATGCACAACACGAACGGAAGACGAAGCGGCTCGATCAAGAAGTTGCAACTAATCTTAACGGCTAAGTCCCACTAGCCTAGGATAATGTATTTGGGCTTCCGATGAATGGTTACATCAACGCGACACGTTGATAAAGATTTAGATTTAAAGTTGTAATAGTTTGGTGGTTGGTTAAATAAATAAATTGAAAAGTGAACGCAAAGTATGTAATATATTCTGTATATATTACATATGAAAAATAAACCCTTATATAACTCATACCGTGAATTATATAACAAAGACAAACAATCCAAAGATTAATGTGACGTATATAATGCTTTGCAAGTATTATATAATAAGTGTGAGTAAGTAATTAAACCAAATATTTCGACACCAATTTAATTAATAAAAAGTCCTTTGCATAAAAGTAGACACACGTCTTAAAGTTATGAATTAAACAACTGATGTTTGTAAAGCTTTTACGAAAGTTATGATTTTACCTTCTAGTCAGGAATTTATAAAATAATATTTTATAAATAAATCTTTCGTCTTATCGACGGATCGTGGCTAAAATCGTTATCTCATTTGTAAAAGTATAATTCTTATTCGTTGTCGAGTTATTGTACAGTTATAGTTTAATATATCCTTAAAATATAACTTAGTTCCTTTTATCGGGTTTCTAAAATAATAGAGGTTTAGTAAAACATTACTAAATATAGAAATTTATATAAATTTCGTCATGACTTTCCTGTTTATATAACTTTTCCCATATTTATGAAATCTAATGTTTTTCCACTTAATACACGAAATCAATATTTCAAACATCCGCATGTTTTAAATATATAAACTAAACAAGGTAATCAATATCACATTTATTTAACCAATTAACCACCATCCGATCTAATTTTTAATATATATATAAAGTCTTGGTATATATTTTATTAGTAATTTTTATATATACCAAACGCACCCTATTCGGCTGTAAAACAGCCAACCAAACGCAGCCCTTGCTGCCATTAATAAAACCAACCGCACCCCTTGGTGCATATACCCAGATCCAAACGCCCTTGTGGCTGATAAACCTATAACCAAACGTACCCTAGGCTGTAAAACAGCCATCCAAACGCACCCTTGTGGTGCTTATAAAAACCAAACGCACCCTATGCTTGTTACACAGCCACCAAACGCACCCTTATACGTTTTCTGTTAAGCCAAACGCACCCTAACCGTGTTATCTGCCCACCCAAACACTCCTACTGCTGTTAAACCCAAACCCAAACGCACCCTTATGATTTTGCACAGCCAAACGCACCCTTTCTGCTTGTCTTTAATACCAAACGCACCCCTTGGTGCTGTTTCTAATACCAAACGCACCCCTTGGTGCTGTTTTTAATGCCAAACGCACCCTAGCGTGGTGGCTGCCCCACCAAACGCACCCCTATTTTGCGTTTCAACCAACTGAACGCACCCTAGTCTTGTATAACAACCAGACGTACCCTCTCTGTTTTATTAAACCACACGCACCCCCTAGTTAAATAAGGACCGAACGCACCCCTTTGGTGCGTTTTTATTGAAACCGAACGCACCCTCGTGGTGCGTTGATGGTGGAGACGAGGTGATGGGATGGTTGTGACGATGGTGGTGAGGTGGCGTAGGGGTGGTGACAGCGGGGTGGCGCGTGGCGGCGAGTGGTGGTGGGGATCGGGTAGATCGGGTGATGAGGAACGTTTTTGGAATTGGTCGGAAAACTCACCGGAAAAGTTTTCCGGCGGTGGCCGGAGGTTGGCCGGATCTGGTGGCCGGAAAAATGAGAGAGAGAGAGAGATGCATTGTATTTATGTGTGTGTATTTTTTTGATGAAATGAAAAAAAAGTATAACTTTTATATATATATTTAAAAGTTATAAACAAAAGTGACATGTCTCAAATAGATGGGGGTTCATTGTGTAAATTTTTAATGTAGTTTTGATAAAAAGCAGTTCGGGACTCGTTTGAGCGACTTAACGGACGATTCGAGTCACGAAACTTGCGCCATTGTTTTCCAAATAATTTTTCTCATAACAACGAGTATTCACTCGACTAATTTTCATAAACGTCTTATAAAATTTATTTAAAATGTTTATCATTTAATTGTATATCGCTGACAAACTTTGACCGTAAAATAAATTTTAACTTGAATAATTGCATTTTTAACAAACGTTTTTGAATAGCAAGATAACTAATTTATTAAATATTTTTATTTAATAAAAAGTGATAAATAAATACGATTTAATTATTTTTGTGTCGGTACTCGTTGCGTGCAGTTTCAAAACTTTGTGGGGCTGTTTTAGCCCTTTTCTGCTTGTTTTCAAGTCTCAGGTAAAACTAAAAAGTTGTCTAAAATATCGTTTTACATCAAATTGCTTTAGGGTCCGAATCGTGAAAACGTGATTTAGTGGTTCGTTTTTTATAAATCAACTATGAATTATTATATATCATTTTTTTTGTTTTCGAATCAAATAAGTTAAAAATAACTTTGTACTCGAGGTGTGTAATAATAAATACGATTTATTATTGAAATGTGTTCCGAAAATTTTACCAGTTATGCAGTAATCGTTTTTATGTAACAATAAAAGACCAGAAGTCAAAAATTCAAGTCAGACTCGAAATGTCCAAGGTTAAAATAGTCCTTTAAAATTTTGAGAATTCCCGGATGTTACAGTACCTACCCCTTAAAGAAATCTCGTCCCGAGATTAAATCTGTGTTAACCGTTTGTGTGACCAAGAAAAGATTTAAAACTTAGTAAACCCCTTCTAAACAAGACTCTGATAACTTTATTCAGCGAAATTCGATATTTTGACATTTCTTAGTATATACCAAAAAATTTGGCTAGATTTGACCAGGACATTTAATCTATCCAAATGGGCACCTCAAAATAAATCCTCACAGATCTTATGACTGATACAACCGCGTTATAGAGAAAGTCTCTTAATAGTGAAAACCTCAAGAAGAAAGTGTAGTCGCGCGAGTATGTCTGTATATAGTTTTAAATGTTCGAGGACGGAGTCCCGTTTCTGCTATCTGTAATGTTCGATGATTCACATCAACGTGGCTTATGGATGTAAGTACCCAACTTACTAGGCAGTACTAGGATGTATCGCGACCTAAGTCTTCCTACTAGTGGCCCAAAATGAATAGTTCGACTATCTGTTTCGTCGATAGGTGTTTATTTGGTTTAAGGAGGGTTGCATTACCTATTGGATAAAGGTTTACAAGCTGGGACCGCTCCAGGACCCAACAACAGCAACCATAATGACAATAACTATAACAAATGGTGATGGGATGCCGAGAATGAGGACATTTCGAGAAACAATATTCCCAGAATAAAGTTTAACAAATGGGAGGAGCTCGCGGAAGAGCTTATGCGATAGACGGCGGAATATGGTACTCAGTCGTTAGTTCGAGGATGAATCAACTCCATTAGCTCAAGTGTGCAACAAGTCTGTTAGTTCCACAAACAGTTCATAATCGTAAAGATTTGTAACGGCAAAAGTAATAACTTAAAATGAGATCCGATAGTTCAAGCGAGGCCTTAAGATTTCTGCGGAGTGGCAAGACACTATTGTGCTTCTAAACCTTTTTAACGGATTCCGGTGATTATCGGGTTCGAGTTCATACTCGTGTCATATTGGATACCATTAAGCCCACTCATTTATAATTCATTACTTACATAAAGGAGATTACTTACATAAAGGAGCGTCCTAATTTATGTAAGTAAGAAATGATAAACTTATGGTTCGGGGATTTACAATTTCTTTATTTAACTGAAGAGGCGTCCCAATCCTTTCAAATAAAGAGATTATAAATCATCCTACTTAATAATTTCTGATGCAATACGCGTACTCACATAACCTTCAAGGTGGTGGATGACATGACGAAGCATGTGCTCTAATGAGTATGGGACGAGTGTTTAAAACTCGTCTTCAGAGACGGAGAGTAAAACAATCAGGCGAGATCGACATAGAGTTCAAGATAGTTAATGGGTACTCGATTAGAGTAAATAAGGTAAAGGTCTCTATGAACGAGTCAACATAGCGATTATCATATCAATCCTCCTATTACAAGTCCCGCCCATACAAGACTTGTAATACTTAGATTCATACATAATCCCATGTAAACAGAACTGTGACGGGTTTTGTTAACATAGCAATTATCATATCAATCCTCATATTACAAGTCCCGCCCATACAAGACTTGTAATACTTAGATTCATACATAATTCCATGTAAACAAAATTATGACGGCCTCCGTGTAATACGATATTGTATAAAGTTATGAAGAAAATAATATTCTTAGAGACCATTGTTTAACTTACAATGTCTGAGAACGAAATGAGACCATTGTGCAACTCACAATGTCTAAGAAGTAAAATGAGACCATTGTGTAACTTACAATGTCTGAGGTATAAATGAGACCATTATGCAACTCACAATGTCTAAAAAGTAAAATGAGACCATTGTGCAACTCACAATGTCTTAAAAATGCTCTGATATTTATATAAATAAACGTACGATATACGCAAAAGATGTAAGCATATATATTATATATATGTATGTCATGTAAGCACTTAATGCAACAAGTAATGTAAGCAAGTAAGCAAGTAGTGTGCATGCACTTTGAAAATGTTTGCTGGGATGCAATATTTGCGAAAACGGCTATAGTCTAGGGTAAAATATGCAACCTAGTTCTCTATAGCCAGTGCTCTAATACCAATCTATAACACCCCCAAAAATGAGTCGCAGCGGAAATATGTCCGGGAGTGTTACTTCATAATACAACAACACAAGATACAAGAGAACGACCTCTAAATGTGTCGTTGAAAATAATCTCGTTGATTTTCTTGAAATTAATATAACATTTGTCCCATAATTTCATCACAATAAAAAGCTTTGAAAACCAAAAAAAATTTTTTAAAAATACCAATGAGATTGATCATTTGAATGTAATAGAAAATCCAATGAAATCCTGTCAATTTAGACCCCAATGCACATCAAGTAATCCAAGCATCTAATCCACCTAAGAAAAACATACTTAAAAATGTCAACATAAAGTTAGTGAGTTCATAGATTTTTGTAAATGTAAATATTGAATTCAAAAGAGTATAGTGTCTACTGCTTCACCGAAGTATAATGAAAAATGTTTAATAACCAGTAATGTTCAACAAAGTAGTGTGGACTACAAGATTTCTAAAATGTATGACTACTATAACAAATACAATATCACATAAAATGTATCTACTTTTGCGCTAAGCTCATGACACTGAAGCTAATTTATGTAGCATATAATATGCCAAATGTATTTCTGCCCTATCGGTGTCTGACCAAGACACCAAATGAAATTGACATGATATATACCCGTTCTCTGATACACTAGCACAGTGAGCGCTACTCACCCGGATAGGGATAATTAGTCCCAATAGATCTATTTATAACATTTACGCTTATAATCCGTAATTAACAGTTCATGATAGTTTCGGGCATTGAGTGGTCTAATCGCTACTTAGGAAACACGTAAACATGAGATGATAACCAGAAATACTTGTGTCCAATGAAAAGATAACCATTGTATTCATAAACAGCTTTAAATACTTAAATCCATAAGTAGAAAAAGAGTATGATATAAATCAAGTAAGCGAGTTGTAAATGAGTATGAGTATGTAAACAAGTTGTAATAAGCATGTATTCTCCTCCGAGATTTGTAAAATAATTGTAAAACAAGTGAAAGAGGGGCTATAAACTCACCTTAAGTGATGGTAATATCGGCAATGAAAAGGTAAGCACGGAAAAACGATGCACATAAACTTTAACCGCAACCTAAAGTAGTAATATATTTTTAGGATAATGAAAACTAGTGTTCACCCCCCCCCCCAATTTTGGGGGGGGGGGGTTACTATCTCCACCCCCCCCCCCCCCCACTTGGGGGCCGGGGGTGGGGGGGGGGGGGGGGGGGGGGGGGGGGGGGGGGGGGGGGGGGGGGGGGGCCACAATATGAAATGCCTTAATATGAGTCCTAACACCATAACACTGTATGGCGTGTAAGGTTTTACCGTTCAAACGTGGGTTACGGAAAAGTAGAATGTTACTTTTATGTTTCAAAAGTTATTCATATATTTAGTGAGTGGCCCTATTTTGTCGCTCGTATCTCCTTCTTACGTTCTAACAATCGAGGATCTGGACTTTCTAAAACTAAAAGTTATGTACTTTTTAATAGGCAGTTTATCATTTTATCCCACTCGGATTCCAACTGCCTCGAAAATAGTGTTCAAACAGGCGGGTCGTGAAGATTTAACTGTTTCTTCCAGACTTAGAAAATATTCAGGTTTATCTCTGTATCTAATAGTCACGAGGTCAGATGTTTCATGGACAATAACTTTCTCATATCAACACCTTTTCGGATGATTTCAGGGGCTGTGGAAAGCCATCTGGGTAGACATCAAAAGTATCCTCTATGACAGAACCTAATTCTAACAACAAAAACCTCAAAATCAAGCTCCAATTATGCTACTCACGTTTTGTTTTCTTACATTTGGCAGCTTTGTGTTTAAATACGCAGTTTTTCATTTGATCATATCTTACTCTTCCGATGTCCGTTTTTAGTGATTCAAATTGCTAAATTTATGTCACAGAGTCCTCTACAAATCCCACTACTGTCCCGACTCTTAAACCCAGCCTAGAGTGGTCGTAGTTAGCTACCCATTTCGTGATTTCTACAATTTTCCAATCTTTTGTTTTTAAGAATGAGACTACAAGACTACTACCGTTTGGTCTAGGTTTCGCACATATCATTTAGGTGACCTTAGAATAAAGTGTAGTGATAAGGTTTTAAGTCGAAAATCCATTTTAAGTTGGTTTTTACGAGAATATGTACATACATCAGATAGATACGCATTTTCATTCGAATCCTACCAAAAATACATCCATGGGCTCTACTTTTCATTCGTAAGTTATTTATAATGTCTAAGTGTGGTGTCAGGAAGCTAAATCCGATGCTAGTTAAGTTTAAACAAAAGAAAACCAACTCGTGTACACTACATCAGGTAGTTTTGCATATTTCATTCGAAAATATGTTTTTAAGTATCAACATGGCATGGGTGATATAAGATGAATGCTATATGATGTGTAGAGTGTAAACAAGTATGAATGAGTTTAGTATAAGCTTACTTGATGATGGTAATAGTCGTGAAAAATGACACGAAAACCCTAAGTTGAAAACCCTAATTGACGATATGTAACCCAAATAAGCTTCCAATACCTAATAACCATCACCTAATACCAAAAACTTGTGTTTCTTCTTGCTTGTTTTGCTGCTGCCGTGTACAAGATAGGAGCATAGAGAGTGTGGTATATTTTGTATACTAAGCGAAGTGTAAGAAATATGCCCAGCATCGTCTGAGATTCAATACATGCTGTGGTGGATTCAGGCATGGTCCTCTATGACCATTTACCTGCTGTGAAAGCATGGGAAAATGGGGTTTTGGTGACACCATTGCTGCTACTGTTACTTCATTTTCATTAAATTTGCTATACATTATATCTGGTACACCTTAAAATGAGATTCTGTGCAGCTATGAGATGCAGATGGTTTGTTACGATTTGGATTTGCTGCTGATACTTCATGGAAAAATTTCATGCCTAGCAATCTTATTCACGTGCCTATGGTGGTACAAAAAGAGAGCATGGGGGACAAGGTTGAAAGATAGCACGGGAAAGGTGCGGGATTCAAGAGCACGCCAATGTCTTAGGTATGTGAGGTAGGGTCTTAATATATGTTTACATTCTACTAGGATGCATGAAAGTTTGATTTAGACTAGAATAATACAGGAGGATGGCTGACTTGCATAAGGCGTGGGGTGTGTTTGCATGCAATCACTATATCAGATTTATATTCCATGGGTATTTGAAAAGAATATGGTTTTTTTTGTTTGGTTACTGGGTCGAAACCAAGAAGAAACAAGAGATGCAGGAACTTGTTACTTGTTTCTGCTAGGTGTCTTGACTAAGTGTAGAAGAAGTGAAATCTATGAACTCTTTGTAAAATAATAACTATGGAGGTTCTTGTGTTTGGTTTTCCAGCCGTGTGTTTGAGAGAGAGGTGGGAGAGTTTGCTTGTAAATGTTTGTTGTGAAATGAAGTGTTAAAAGATGTGTTTCTAATATAGGAAGAGAAGTATGGTGTTTATTATTTTATAAAGACTAGGTTAGACCATATAGGATAAGATGGAAATGACAACTCAAACATGCTTGGTCTCCTTTTCTTTTGTTGCCGTGTGATGTAGACCAAAGGGAGACAAAAGGAGCTTGTGTGGCTTAAACATGAAGGTTAATGGTAAAGTGAAGATCCAAGGGTCCAAGTTTATTATAAATTAAGCTAGTTAGTGTAAGATTTGAATTGTTTCTTGTTTGCATAATTTATGGACGGCAAGTATGGTTTCTAGAAGGAAAAGTATACAAAATTTTGTGTATTGGGTATAAGAGTGGGTATTTGTTGAAGTGTAGATAGGTTAATGGTTTACTTTTATGCAAAAAGGTTCCAAAGTGCGAAACGTAAACGTTTTACGTAACGTATAAAAAATAAAATATGAAAACTTAATTATTATTTTCGTAAAAATAATATAACACTTGTTTGACATAAACTTTTATTTGTTTGATGCCCGTTTACGTTGAATGTTGACTTTTAGTTTACGCGATTTGAAAAAAATAAAAGTGAGCGCGTAAAAGTTTAAAATAATTAGTTGAATATTTATTGACGTAAAGGACGCGAAAATGTGAATTGTTACACCGACTATTATTCCTTCTACTTCTGTGGTTGCTCTAGAGACTTTTACTATTGCTCCTGTTATTTCATCTGCCGCTCCTGTGGTTGAGACGACTTTTGTCGATTCACCCACTGGATTGTGTGGCTTGGTTCCCTATTCGGGTTCTGATTCTAATTCACCAGATGAGATGTCTTCACCAAAGTGCATTTCCCTGCTACCAGCTATTTCACCATTTTTATGCACCGATTCTTTTGAGGCTCCTGATTCTTCTGATGGACCGCCATCACAGGACCCTTATGTTGCTACCGTTGCTAGTTGGAGGAGCAGGGTAACAACACGTCCATAATCATCATCATATGAGTTTCCTATTGCTCCTGTTACTGCCCCACCCAGGATTCATCGACGGTCAACGATTCTTATCCGACCCAGAGAGGCTATTCCTTTTGTTCGACCTTACCGCACCCACCTTAATGGGCTGCGTAAGTTGTTGACTGCGAGGAAGAGAGTTGGACCTTTACCAGCTTACAGATTAGCATCGAGGCATGCATCACCTCATTCTTCGGACCATCACTCATCTTCTTCCAGTTCATCTTCGGATTCTTCGCCAGTTCATTCTTCGGGTTTGGATGCATCAGATCAGGCTCATTCTGGATCTTTGACTAGAGATGTATCACCCAGATTGTGTTACCCTCCGAGGAGAGCACCATGACGTAGTGAGGCATTTCGTCATTGGTGTGCTGCTCCATTATCTACTTTGTATCCACCGACTACATCAGAGTCATCATCAGGAGATTCATCAGAGAGACCCCTGCATTCATCTCACAATTCTTCTGGCAAACGCATCTCGCAAGAGATTAGATCCCCGGATGATTCTGTACCATCACTCCGCCAGATATGGGATCATTAGCTCCTACCCCTGCCTGATCCTTTAACACACCGATCGAAGAGGTTCAAAGATTTATATTCGTTTAAGGCTAGCATAGAGGAGGATGTCAAGGTTGGTCCTATAGAGACTGGGGTTGATATGGAGTTAGGTATTGGTGATGGGGATGATGTTAGAGATCATGTTGAGATTGACCCTAGGGATGTCAGGGATGATACAGAGGAGTATGAGGCTGACACCAGTGCTGGAGACACGGTTGAGGTAGGTGTCGACCCGATGTCTGCACCGATAGTTGAGGAGGAGATTGTAGAGCCAGCTGGAGAGGATTCTTCTAATTCGTCTGGCACTAGGGATGGCATTGTTAGGTCATTTAAGGATATGCCGATTGACTTGGATGATGCTGTGCGTGACTTTTACCATCACATGTCTGAGGTTCGTATTGATAGGATTGTCAGGATTGAGACTGCTCAGAGCCGGTTGGAGGCCGATCAGTTGGTAGCTAGCGGAGACAGAGCTAGGATGGCCGAGAGGATATATAGCTTGAGGTTGGAGAACCTCAAGGTTCATAATGCAAGAGTAAGATTATTAAGAGGATACGTGTGAACAACCATTACTTCATATGATCCCTTTCACAGGAGGAGTTTGTCAGATTTCATAGGACTCGTATGAACCTCGAGGAGACTTAGAAGTTGGAGTCATATGTTGAAGACGTTTGGGTATTCGCCCAATATACTAGTTCATAACATGATCATGTAGGACACTAGAATGAGGTTAGGTCCAGATGTTAGCAATAGAAATAAATTTGTGGATAATGTACCTAATTTGATATGGTTGACTCGAATTAAAGCTTTTATACATGCAATGAAAAGCTGTTTTACTCTCTCTGCTAGGTTAACTATATTGTTAGTTATTCGTTCTGTCAATCATGTTGTAATTATATTTTATTTTATAGCATGTATTAAATTATCGTTATCTAATAATCGTGTATTGTTTTAAAATCTCACCATGGGTTGTGTCTTGTGATGTAGAACAATGACTATCACTCACTCTGGTATGACCCCTGAAGCAATCGAAGAACTCGTTAACAGACGTATGGAAGAAGCGTTGGCTGCTCATGAGGCGACCCGTTCCGCCAATGCTCTCGAGACTAAAAACCAAAGCCAAAATGGCAGTGATGGAGACAATGGAAATGGAAATGGTGGAAATAGAAATGGTGGAAATGGAAATGGTAGAATTAAGAATCTAGATGAGAATGTTAGAGGTGCTAGACCTGTTGCTAGAGAATGCACCTACCAGGACTTTATGAAGTGTCAACCACTCAACTTTAAGGGAACGGAAGGAGTTGTAGGATTGATAAGATGGTTTAAGAAGATGGAAACTAGTGTCAATCTGACAACTAGTCCTAGAAGAAGTCCAAGTTAAGTATGCTACTTGCACCCTGTCTGACAGTGCACTAACTTGGTGGAACTCACATAAGAGGACTATTAGGAATGAGGTTGCATTTTCCATGTCATGGAGATAGCTCATGAAGCAAATGACTGAAGTGTACTGCCCAAGGAATGAGATTCAGAAAATGAAAACTGAACTGTGGAACTTAACCGTGAAGAACAATGATTTGACTGCTTATACTCAGAGATTTCAAGAGTTGACCATGATGTGTACTAAAATGGTCCCCGAGGAGGAAGATCGGGTGGAGAAATTCATTGGAGGTCTTCCTGATAATATCCAAGGGAATGTAATTGCTGCAGAACCCACAAGACTACAAGATGTTGTTCGAATTGCCAACAACTTGATGGATCAAAAGTTGAAGGGCTATGCTGTAAGAAATGCAGAGAACAAGAGGAGATTGAACAACAACTATGAAAACAACCGTGGACAACAACCACCATTCAAACGACAGAATACTGGAGGTCAGAATGTTGCTAGAGCCTATATGGCTGGTAACAATGAGAAGAAGGAGTATGAAGGTACTTTGCCCTTCTGCAACAAGTGTAAGCTTCATCATGTAGGCCCTTGCACTATAAGATGTGGGAAGTGTAACAAGATTGGACATTTGACCCAGAATTGTAAGGTTACCAATTCCACTACTTCTACCCAGAGAGGTCAAATGGTGAATCAGAGGGATGTGACTTGTTTTGAGTGTGGTGCACAAGGACATTACCGGAAGGATTGTCCCAAGATCAAGAACCAGAACCGTGGGAACAAAGCGAGAGTCCCCGATGCAAGAGGCAAAGCATATGTCCTTGGAGGAGGTGACGCTAACCCGGGTTCCAACACTGTCACGGGTACGTTCCTTCTCAACGATCATCATGCTTATATGTTATTTGATTCGGGTGCCGATAGAAGTTTCGTATCAAATACTTTTAGTGCATTGTTAGATATTACTCCCTCTGCCCTAGACGTTAGCTATGCTGTCGAACTAGCTGACGGAAGAACTTCAGAAACTAATACTGTGCTTAGAGGTTGTACATATGGTTGTATAGAAAGCCCATTTTAACATTAATCTAATGCCCATAGAGTTGGGTAGTTTCAACGTCATCATCGGCATGGATTGGTTAGCAAAGAATCATGCGGTGATTGTCTATGACGAGAAGATAGTGCGTATTCCCTATGGAAACGAGATTTTGATCGTTTAAGGAGACAAGAGTGATAAGGAGAAGAAATCTACATTAAGCATTATCTCGTGTGTGAAGGCTCAGAAGTATATCGAGAAAGGTTGTCAATTATTCCTGGCACAAGTTATGGTGAAGGAAACCGAAGACAAGTCGAAGGAGAAGCGACTTGAAGACGTGCCGACTGTACGGGACTTTCCGGAAGTCTTTCCAGAGGACTTACCTGGACTACCACCGACACGACAAGTTGAATTCCAAATTGACTTAGTCCCTGGTGCTGCACCTGTAGCACGAGCCCCGTATAGATTAGCACCGTCTGAAATGCAAGAATTGTCTACTCAACTGCAAGAACTTTCTGACAAGGGATTTATAAGACCAAGTTCCTCACCCTGGGGAGCTCCAGTTTTGTTTGTCAAAAAGAAAGATGGATCTTTTCGGATGTGTATCGACTACCGTGAACTTAACAAGCTTACTGTGAAGAATCGATACCCACTTCTGAGAATCGACGACTTGTTTGATCAGCTGCAAGGATCAAGTGTGTACTCGAAGATCGACTTGAGGTCTGGTTATCACCAACTCAGAGTTCGTGACGAGGATATCCCAAAGACGGCGTTTAGGACTCGCTATGGTCATTACGAGTTCCAAGTGATGCCTTTCGGGTTGACTAACGCGCCAGCAGTGTTCATGGACCTGATGAACCGGGTATGCAGACCATACTTAGATAAATTTGTGATCGTGTTCATTGATGACATCTTGATCTACTCTAAGACCAAGGAAGAACATGATGCACATCTTAGATTAATTCTGGAGTTGCTCAAGAAGGAAGAATTGTACGCCAAGTTCTCAAAGTGCGATTTTTGGCTGTCAAAAGTACAATTTCTTGGTCACGTGATCGATAGTAAAGGCATTCACGTTGATCCTGTAAAGATTGAGTTAATCAAGGATTGGGAATCACCCAAGACTCCGACAAAAATTCGTCAATTTCTAGGTCTTGCCGGTTACTACCGATGATTTATCGAAGGTTTCTCAAAGATTGCCAAGCCTATGACGAAGCTTACTCAGAAAAGCGTAAAGTTCGATTGGGGTGAAAAGGAGGAAACCGCTTTCCAGAAGTTGAAGAAAAAGTTGTGTAGTGCACTGATTTTGGCATTGCTCGAAGGGAGTGAAAACTTCGTGGTTTATTGCGATGCTTCTCACAAGGGATTAGGCGCAGTGTTGATGCAGAAGAAGAAAGTCATAGCTTATGCATCCCGCCAACTCAAAATCTATGAGAAGAACTACACGACACATGATTTGGAATTAGGAGCTGTGGTGTTCGCTCTCAAGATGTGGAGACACTATCTGTACAGCACAAAGTGCGTTGTGTTTACTGATCATAAGAGCTTGCAATATATTCTAGATCAGAAGGAATTGAACATGAGACAACGTAGATGGTTAGAGTTGTTAAGTGACTACGACTGTGAGTTACGTTATCATCCAGGAAAGGCGAACATAGTAGCAGACGTGTTGAGCTGAAAGGGAAGACCTAAGCCACTACGAGTTTAGGCCTTGGTTATGACAATTGGTTTAAACCTCCTTGTGCAAATCTTGAACGCTCAAGTTGAGGTGAGAAAGGAAGAGAATTAAGGAACTAAAGACTTGTGTGGCATGATTAAGAAATTGGAGCCACGTACCGAAGGAACGTTATGCTTGAGTCTTATCCTCGGTGCTGCACCTGTGGCCCATGCGCCATATCGTTTAGCACCATCCGAAATGAATGGAAGTTTTTTTTTTATATTTTATGTTAGGGGGTTCCCACCAAGCAACTACAAGAGTTGTTGGAGAAATGTTTTATTCGACCGAGCTTTTCAACCTGGGGGATTCCTAGTATTGTTTTGTGAAGAATAAGATGGATCGTTCTGAATAATGCATGATACCGAGAACTGAACAAGTTAACGATCAAGAATCGATATCCATTACCGAGGATTGATGACTTATTTGAACAGCTGTAAGGTTCTAGTGTTTATTCGAAGATTGATTTACGGTCTGGTTATCATCAACTTCGTATCCGCGAGGAAGACATTCCAATCACAGCATTTAGAACTCGTTATGGACTATTATGAGTTTTTTAGGTAATGCCTTTGGACTGACTAATGCACTACAGTAGTACATGGATTGGATGACTCGCGGTGTGCAAGGCCGTATCTTTGATAAGTCGTAATCTCGTATTCATTGATGACATTCTGATTATTCAAAAATAAAGAAGAACAAGGTAAACAATTTGAAGACTATCTGAATTTGCAAGGAGCGAAAAGTTGTATGCTAAGTTTTCAAAGTGTGATTTTTGGCTTGATTTCGTGCAATTCCTTGGCCATGTGATTGATAGTAGTAGAGTTCATGTTGATCCTGCGAAGATCGAAGCCATTAAAAATTGGGCTGCACCGACTACACCAATGAAAGTGCGACAATTTTTGGGTTTGGCAGGCTATTATCGAAGGTTTATTAAGGATTTTTCTCTAATATCCAAACCATTAACTAAAAAACTCACCTCAGAAAAATAAGCCATATATGTATGAGGCAACGACGAAAAAGGAGGCATTCAAACACATTGAAGCTAAAATTGTTTAGTGCGCCAAGAATAACACTACCCGAAGGAAGCGAAGACTTTGTGTGTATTGTGATGCATCCCCTAAAAGATTTGGAGCTATTTGAATGCAACGAGAAAAGGTGATTGCGTACGCCTCTAGACAACTTAGAAAGAATAAGGAAAACTACACGACCCATGACTTGGAATTGGGAGCGGTGGTTTTTGCTCTTAGACTATGGAGACATTATTTGTACGGCACTAAGTGTACGGTATACACCGATCATAAAAAGTCTACTATATATTTTGGATCAGAAAGAGAGCTAAATATAAAGGGCAATCGTAGATGGATTAAACATCTGAGTGGATTACGATTGTGTATCCTATTATCACCGGGGAAAAGGGCGAATGTTGATCCGCGAATGCGTTGAGCAGGAAGGATAAGCCCGATTCGATTGTTGTGGCATAAGAGTGAAATGACATAACAATTTAACGCCCGAACAATTCGAAATGCACAAGTTTAAGCATGTCATGAGAAAAAAAATTGTTCGTCATGATATCAATGGCGAAGTGGAGCCATTGGAAGTTAGAATCAATGGTACGAAAAGACTGAAAGGAACGAGTAATGGTTACCATTATTTGGAGATTTGAGAGGTATAATCACGTTGGAATGCTCTTTAAATAAAAATATCCATTCATCCTGGATCAGAATAAAATATACCATGATTTAGGAAGTTTATACTTTGTGCCGAATAATAAAGTTGACATTGCGACCATATGTTCAAAATGCTTGAAATTTGCTAAAGTTAAGGCGAACACCAAAACCCTTCAGTCTTACTTCACAACTGGGAAATTCCTGTTTGGAAATGGGAGTAGAATTACAATGATTTCATTACAAAAGCTTCCAAAACACCATCAATGATATGATTCAATTTGGGTCATTGTTGACCGAATTACAAAAATCTTCTCCACTTTATTCTGAATAAATGAAGTATAAAATGAGAAGCTTACTCGATAGTTAATTAAAAGGAGATTGTTTGTTAGGCACGGGTGCATGGTGTCGATTATTTTCGGACCGAGACCACTTCGTATTTCGCATCAAGGTTTTGGAGATCTCTTCAAAAGTCATTAGGAACGAATTTAGATATGAGCACTGCTTACCATCCTGAAACTAATGGTGTAACACCCCCAAATTGGGTCGCAGCGGAATAAGGGTCCGGGGCGTGTTACTTCTTAGATCAACAACACAAGATAATATAAGAACGACCAAAAAGTCGTTTAAAACTGATACATTGGATTTAATAAAGTATGTGTTACAAAAGCCTAGGCCCGGAAGCTTTACCTTGTTTACTTGTCATTATTACAAAGATTTTCAATCCCAAAACAGATATACAAAATGTAATGCACTAAAATTCTTTAAGTGCATACTTCAAAAATAACCACCATGTAACCTTCGCACCTCGTGCTTAATGACACTCCTGAAAAACATTGCATTAAAAAAAACGTCAACAGAAAGTTGGTAGAATTTCATCGGTTTATGTTAAATATAAAAGCAGACCACAAGACTTTCCCAGTGGATAATGCACCAGAAGCCAAGACATCACAAAATGCAACTACGTTTTATGCCTAAGCTTATTGACAAAACCGGAAGCCGACATAATTGAATACAATATATAAATAGTTGCCTACATTAGCCGTGGATGATGTTTGCAAAACCTGTAACATCTAGTATCCCGACATTATATACGTTTGTTCCCATGATATGCTATTCACAAGTCCAACGGGGAGTCAATCCCAAATAGATCAACTATAGTCATTCGCGCTCACATTCCATAATTGACAGTTCAGGATTCATGGGCATAGTGGGTTAGACGCTACTTAGGCAACACGTAATCAATGATAAAATGTACACTTGCGTCCAATTTGTAAAACATGCATATGTTTCTCACCCCAAAAACTTGTAATTTAATAATTGTAAAACATGGGGCTATGAACTCACCTTGATGATAAACTGATAACAAAATAACCCAAGTAAAACGCTCACGCTAACAGCCCAATGCAACTAGTTAATATAGGTTGAATCCAGTATTCAAAGTACGTTGTCTAAAACTACACTGAATATAATCCCTATATAGTTATCATCGTACTATGTACGGGCTGAAACATGAATTAAGAGGTCATGACCTGACGTACTAGGATGTTAAGGACACATATAAATCGAAATCCAACAACTCGTCAATACGCCATCCGAAGAAGCCTCATTATGAAATTCCCTAGTAATATAGCACTTCGATAACTAATAACATATATGTTCTATATAGCTATATCACCATCTAATCGTTTACGTGAAATCCTATTTATATAGTAAAAACGTTTATAATAACGCCTTTAGCAAAAACGACATAACTTTGTCGTTTTAAGTCCGTTTCTCGCGTTTCTTACGCCCACGCTTTCGTATTAAGATGAGTGATCATAAAATCACATTTTTAGGTTTTTGAGATTCTGTGATGAATAGTGTTTTAAAACTGTTTTATAATAGCTATAAAATCGTTTTTTGATACAAAAAACTCTGAATTAACGTAAAACTCCGTTTATTAGTACTTATCTAATTCGTTATAGCTCCGTTTTCAAGCGATTCTTTCTTTTACGAACACTTTCCTCCGTAATTGAAAGTTTTTATCATATTATTGATTTTTTACAAAGTATAAGTTTTCTGCCCATGGAATAGTAATTTTTTATAAAATATGTTGTTTATAAAGTATTTAGCGTCGTAAACTCGTAACTAGCGTATCTTCTTCGTTATAAATCGATTTTCGAGTTTCTTATCATTTTGGAATCCTCATGAGATGTACTATCTTTATAAAACATAATATGGCTGCTTCCAAAATCGAACCAAAACATAAAGTTTGAGGTTTTGTGATTTAGACATGTTTTAAGCTTGATTTTTGTACCATTAAGCTTCAACACCTTATTACAACTACTTCACAACATTTCTATCTTATGTTTTACATATATAAAGTCCATTAGATCATACTTTACTCAAGTGTGTTCAAGATAACAAGTTTAACTACCATTTTCACTTGTAACTCATAAGTTAACATTAGAAACCCTAATTTGTACATATACATGTTTATACTTAAACAACATGTTAAAACACTTATACATCCCTTTTAACATCATATTAGCATCCATGTGACATATAAATAAGTTCATAAAACATTAATCATAAGTAAATATTCATTTTACATATTCAAAAGTACCCTAAATGGTGATTTAGCTAAATATAACATATGAACACATAAAATCTTAGTTATGAAATGATTAATCCTTATATATAACCTTGTGTGGATGAGTAGAGAAAAGAAAAACCAATCACACCCTTGTGATTTAAACTCTTGGTTTGAAAATATAGGATGAAAACCCTAATTTTCCCAAGAAACCCTTTTCTTCCTTTTCTTGATTCCTTCCTTGCAAATGGTTAACCAAGCCTTGAATCCTTCTTAGAATACCTTAAATATAATGTGTGTATGCTTGTATAATGATAGAAAATCAAGCTATGGATTTGTGTATAATATGAGTTTGATGCCGTGAGTTTGAGAGAGAAGAGAGAAAGATTTTTGTGATTTTTGGTTAAGTGTTTATGAAAGAAAAGAGTGAATGCATGTGCTATTTATAGTGATAGGAGATATATCAAGCCTCAGTGCATGTGCTAGGGATAGTAAGAGAGGTGGCACATAGGAAGGCACAAGGAAACCAAGGGTGAAGTATCTAGATATTTTAGGGCCTTAGTCACCAACTTGATGATTCCTTGGTTCTATCCTTCAAAAATTCGGCCACATATATATATATATATATATATATATATATATATATATATATATATATATATATATATATAAGATGAAATATAGATTATTTTGTGTTATTTGGTATGAATCGTGGTATTCTTTAAGCTTAGGGGTTATTTTTAGGTGCTTTCGGGAATGCCAAAACGGCAGTTTATCGCTAAAAAAAAAAAAGAAAAAAAAAAAAAAAAAAAAAAAAAATGAAAATAAAAAACCGTAATCCATTTTACGTAACCAATAAAAATAAGATGAACAAGGTTGATAATTATCCTCATAATAATCATTTAACACTTGCTTGATGTAAACGTTTAATCGTTTAATGCCCGTTTACATTGAATGATCATTTTTAGTTTACGCGATTTAGCTTAACTATTACGATTTAAGAGCAAACGCGTAAAACCCTAAAAATAAATTGTGAATTACATAATGTCGTACAATGACCTAAAATACGAGGTGTTATAGTCTTCCCCCGTTAAATGAGCCTTGTCCTCAAGGCTTATGACACGGCACTTGATGATGGTGCGGTCTTGGTGAAGAGGTGTGGATATTTCTTCCTTCCTGAAACTAATCTACACGTTCCCACGTAAAAAAAAAAAAAAAAAATGTAAACTCAGGACCCCGCCTAGAGTTCCATCGAACCTTGACAATTGGGACACGGCTTCGCCTCAATTGTTTGACTTCGCGATCCATGATTTCTACAGGCTCTTCAACAAAATGAAGCTTGTCATCTACTTGCAGTCCTTCCAACGGAACGACTAATGGATCGTCAGAATAACATTTCTTCAAGTTGGATACATGAAACGTATTGTGGACCCTGCTCAGCTCTTGAGGAAGCTCAAGCTTGTAAGCAACGGCTCCAACCTTTTTCAATACCTTGAAAGGTCCGACATATCTGGGGTTTAACTTCCCCCGTTTGCCAAAACGTACGACCCCTTTCCAAGGTGAAACCTTAAGCATAACTTTATCTCCAACTTGAAACTCCATCGGTTTACGCTTTAAATCAGCGTAGCTCTTTTGTCGATCGCGAGCGGTTTGAATCCTTTGTTTAATCTGGATGATCCTCTCCGTTGTTTCTTGCACTAATTCTGGACCAGTGAGTTAAACTTGTCCAACCTCGGCCCAACACACGGGTGAACGACACTTTCAACCATAAAGTGCTTCAAACGGTGTAGCCTTAATGCTAGCATGATAACTGTTATTGTATGAAAACTCGACTAATGGCAAATGTTTAACCCAACCATTTCTAAAGTCGATTACGCAAGCACGTAGCATATCCTCGAGAGTTTGGATGGTTCTCTCACTTTGTCCGTCGGTTTGCGGATGATATGCAGTACTCATATCCAAACTTGTACCCAAAGCCTTCTGAAGTGACTTCCAGAAATTTGATGCGAACCGAGGGTCACGATCACAGATAATTGAAACAGGTATTCCATGCTTCGTGACTACCTCCTTTAGGTACATTCTTGCCAGTTTATCCATAGGATCCGTTTCCCTCATTGGCATAAAAATGGCAGACTTTGTAAGTCGGTCAACGATCACCCAAATAGTGTCATAACCTTGTGACGACTTAGGAAGCTTCGTGACAAAATCCATCGTGATGTTGTCCCACTTCCATTGAGGTATCTCGGGCTGCACTAACAAACCCGATGGTCTCTGATGTTCGGCCTTGACCTTAGCACAGGTCAAACATTTGCTAACATAGGTGGCGATGTTGGCTTTCATATTGGGCCACCAGTATAGTTTCTTCATATCCTGGTACATCTTGTCAGAACCCGGATGAATAGAGTATTTAGACTTGTGGGACTCGTGCATGATCACAGTCCTTAAGTCGCCATAACATGGTAACCAACTCCTGCCATTTAAGCACAGAGTTCCATCCGCACGTGGTTCCAACTTTTCCGTTCTAAGTTTCTCCGGATCTTTTGAATTCTCAACCAATATACCCCCAACATCCTCCTTCTTGATGTTCTCCGGCTTTCGTGCTTCAGTCTGAGCTTTCAAGATTTGTTTAGGAAGATCCAAGCCAATAGTCATCACTAAGGCCCGAACCCTTAGTGGTTCTCGTTCCTTCCTGCTCAGAGCATCAGCAACAACATTCGCCTTCCCTGGGTGATAACGAATTTCGCAATCGTAATCACTCAGCAACTCTAACCAGCGACGTTGCCTCATATTTAATTCCTTCTGATCAAGAATGTGTTGTAAACTTTTGTGATCAGTGAACACCGTGCACTTGGTTCCGTACAGATAGTGCCTCCAAATCTTTAGAGCGAACACTACTGCCCCAAGTTCTAAATCATGAGTCGTATAGTTCTTTTCATGAATTTTTAACTGGCGTGATGCATAAGAAATCACCTTTTCTCTTTGCATCAACACAGCGCCCAAACCCTTCTTTGAAGCATCGCAGTATGCGATGAAATCTTCGCTTCCCTCAGGTAAGGCCAGGATTGGTGCACTGCACAGCTTCTGCTTCAACAGTTGAAAAGCTGCTTCTTGTTTATCGCCCCAATCAAACTTGACACCTTTCTGGGTTAGTTTGGTCATTGACTTGGCGATCTTTGAAAACCCTTCGATGAATCTTCTATAATAGCCGACAAGGCCCAAAAATTGGCGAATCTCTGTTGGTGTTTTAGGAGACGCCCAATCTTTGATAGATTCAATCTTGGCAGGGTCAACGTGAATACCTCGACAGTCAATCACGTGACCGAGGAATTGTACCCTGGAGATCCAGAATTCACACTTGGAGAACTTGGCGTACAATTCTTCCTTCTTAAGCAATTTCAAGATCTGCCTAAGGTGTTCTTCATGTTCCTTCTTACTTTTGGAGTAGATCAAAATGTCATCGATGAAGACAATTACAAACTTGTCCAGATACGGTTTACACACCCGGTTCATAAGGTCCATGAACACGGCCGGTGCATTAGTCAAACCAAAAGGCATGACTTGGAATTCATAGTGACCGTATCGAGTCCTGAATGCAGTCTTGGGAATGTCTTCTTCTCGAACTCTCAACTGGTGATACCCTGACCTTAGATCGATCTTTGAATAAATACTCGACCCTTGCAGCTGGTCGAATAGGTCATCGATCCTTGGGAGTGGGTAGCGGTTCTTCACTATCAGTTTGTTCAATTCCCTGTAATCGATGCACATCTGGAAAGACCCATCTTTCTTCTTTACAAACAGAACCGGAGCTCCCCAGGGTGAGGAACTTGGTCTTATGAAGCCTTTGTCTGTAAGTTCCTGTAGTTGCTCCGCTAGTTCCTTCATTTCGGACGGTGCTAATCTATATGGTGCCCGTGCTACAGGTGTAGCACCAGGTACCAAATCGATTCGAAACTCCACTTGTCGAGTGGGTGGTATACCCGGCAAGTCCTCAGGAAAAACTTCAGGAAATTCTTGAACAACTGGCACATCTTCAAGTCGTTTCCCCTTTGACTTGTCTTCGTCTTTGGTTGCGGTGATATTTGCTAAGAATATGTGACATCCCTTCGTTAAATACTCTTGAGCCTTAGTACACGAGATGATGTTTAATCGGGTCCCGTGTTTATATCGGGTCCCTTGTTTTTTGCTGCTCTAGTCGCCAACGAATGATTAAAATTTCGTCTCCCAAAAGGAATACGAAAGATCTTTTCCGCCAAACAAAAAAAATATAACGGCTTGGTACTTTTTGCAACCAATCCTATACCAATTATCAAGTCAAAAACTAACTAGTTCTACGGGATTAGGTCTATGTTGTAAGGATGATTTAGAGGTCTAACGTATACAACCCCCGGAAATAGTGTTTTTTAACCAAAACTAATTCGTCCGTGGCTAGTTGGCATTATAAATTATGATCTATTCGCAGTTCGGAGTGTAGTGATAGTGATAACAATTCGAGAGCTAAATGCAGTAGATACAAAATCCTATCGGCACACCTGGTAATCAATAAAAATATATTTATTTCGGTTGTTTTGGAGAATACGTACCCGTGGGACTATATTGTTGTTCGAGCAATTTTTTTCCCGACCTTCTCCTAAGACCCCCAATGTACCCCTGCATTGCCCACGACATACACCTTTGCCTGAGTCTTGGCATTTCCAACCTGATTACCCCGGTTGTTGTTGTTCTTTAATTTTGGGCAATCCTTCTTGAAATGCCCTTGAGCACCACATTCAAAACAAACCCTCTGATTAGCCCCAGTGTTGACATTTAGGGGATTCTTGCAGTCTCACCTAACTGCCAAAGTGGTTGCACTTGTGGCATTTGGGTGCACAAGGGACCCTCTTGGTGTTAGTTACATTTGGAACACAGAGGTTTAGGCCCTCCGTTTGGTATCCCTGTCACCTTTTACTGCGGCATTAGCTCTTTCAGTGTTTGTTTTGATTGGTTGTTGATTCTGGTTGTTCCTGGCGGTGTCTTCAGACTTTCTTTTGTTGTCAGCCTGACGTTCAGCCCAAGTGTTGATATTCGTGTCCATGAGTTCAGTGGCAAACTCAATGGCATCCTGAATAGTTTTTACGCATAGTGACTTCACACTGCACATGGATCGATGTCGGGAAAGCCACCGAACATATTTCTACTTGGTCTATTTCTTCGGAAAAACATCCGATGCACATTAGTGCAAAGTCTCTTGGAAACGTTCGCTATAGGTATACCACATCAATTACCCTTTACCTTCAAATTTCACATCTTCGAAACTAAGTTTTCTTAATTTGCCACCTGGTCAGTATTTGTCTGTCATTATCTTTTTTAGTGTCCTCCATGGGCATTGCATGTGACAAGAGCTTCAGGAAAGTAGTAGTTAGTGGTTCTTAACATGGATTTCCTCCATGTAAGGAGCATTTCCTTGCAGGGTTTACTCGTAGCAAATTTGGTCATGGATGCTAATGTTACAGTTGCTTCTGCTCGTAAACAGACTCATCTTTTCGAACCACTGAGTGAGTCTGACAACTCCCTCAGTGCCCTTGAAGTTCAAGGGTTGGCATTTTAGGAAGTCTGGGTAGGTGCATTCACGAGCAACCTGCACAGGCCTTCTAACACCCGTTCCTGAAGTATGGCTATCATCGCCATTCCGGGTTGCATCACGTGCTGCCAGTGCAGCAGTAACGCCTTCGTTAATCATTGCCTGAATTTGGGCGTTGGTGACAGATGTAGTGGTATGAGTGTCTGTGACTGGTGTTGGTGTTGCACTTGGGTTTAACCTCGTGGTCCTTCTCTTTGGTGCCATTTTCTTTAAATAAAAAAGAAAACATAATACTCGTTAGATTTCATAAAATCATAACTATGACAAACATTATATATTAAATAAAACGAGATCACATCTCTCAGTGAAATGTACAACTGTTATTGAAATTAACCACTGGTTATAACCAAATCGACCATTCATTTAATATAAAATCGATTTCATGATAACATAAATCTGTCCCTATTATATATAAACTTGGAAAAAAACATTATCATGTTCGGTTCAGATCAAAGATGATTTATTTACACTTAGGTTACAAGACAAAAGAAAACAACCTAAGGCCATACTAGCAGGGATTTACCCGTAACCTTAGTATGCTGTACAGGTAGATTAATACCTTGAACAAAAGACTATACTAGGTAGCTAACAAATAAAAGATCTATACAGTCTGTAGCTGGGAATAACCCATAATCTTCTTAACAGGCTGCATAGCATAGCTACATACATAACCAAATTCTCAGGAACTGCTACCAGCCATCTCCTGGTGGCATCAGGCTATGCCGGACCTTTTGCAGGGTCCTGCTGCCTCTGAAACTCGTCCATCTGTATGTCTGGTAGTCCTTTCTGCAACATCAATGTCTTAGTCAATTGAACCTGTTATCTCTATGGTCTGATGCCATATAACTCTGAAATCCACCCTTCTGTCTCTTGTGATCTGCTGACTGTAACTCTGAAATCAATGCACTCTGCGCCACTACTGTAGTACGTAATGACATAACATCTGAATGTGCATAGTCGCTAGAATCCATGGATAGTCCCCAAGCCTCACGAGCCATCTTAAGCCTCTTCTATATCAGTTCTGCTAAACGCGATGATCATGCCATCCCTATACAACAAGTTGTCTCGGCCTTTCAGTTGGAGGGAGCCGGGTCATCATGAGCATCCTCTATAATACCACTACATGTTGGTTAGTATCCTGCTTCAACAAATGGCAGAAGTTGTATCAGTAGTATCCCTCTGTTTTACCCCCTCTAGGGTGGTCGGTTGCTATCTCATCGATGGCTCTCCTACAGATCATCCAAGTATCCGTCTAATGCCATAGTCTAAACTCCTTAGACGTTCGAACATCTAGGAGGGGACATCAACCATATCGACAAATCCAAATAAAGGTCCTCCCTCGCTATAGGAATAAGGGTCGTCCCTCGCTTTATTGGTCAGGTTATATCCCTGCCCTAGCAGCACGGCCTGCTGAACTCTCCCGACCTCACCTGACTAGGGTTGGGAGAGAAGCATAAACGCACCTCTTCCGAAGCGGGAGCGGGTGTAAACAACTCCTCGGGAATCTCAATTATGAGGTAGGGCTAATTTGGGTGGTGGTGATGGTTATAGGTAATGGTGGTGATGGTATCTTGTGGTTAATGGAGACTTGATAGTGGGTAAGTGGTGATGGTGGTGGGGTGGTGGTTAAGGCAAAAGGAAGTCTCTCGACCTCTTCCCTAGGAAGAAGTGATATGGATGGCTATCCCGGACTGGGCTTTACTGGCAAGTCATCGGAGCTACAGGTGGGACAGTGGTTGGCCGGAGCTGGGTGCTCTCCTCTCTCTCCTCGTCGCTTGTCCTCCATCTTCCATCATCTCATCATCATCCCCATCAGCAGAGGGGAGTCAGCTGGATCCTCCTCGGGATTCCTCATCGTTCCTCCTCCGGCTCCTCTCGATCAGACTCAGGAAAACATATCCTGGTGAATCTTGCAGTGGTGTGGAGGCAGCAAGCAGCAGGTAGTGGTCTGCTCCTCGGCTGGGGTGTATCTCATACATCCTGTGGCATGTACCTCAGGTACATAGGCTCAGGAACAAAAGGGGGGGGTTCAGTGGGGGTGGTGACTGCGGCTCCTCAGGGCCAGGTATGTAGTCAGGCGATGGTGGAACCTCGGGTCCAGGTATGTAGTCAGGCGAGAGGGATGGGGGAAAACCTCGGGTCAAGGTATGTAGTCAGGCGATGGTGGAACCTCATAAGCAGCCATTATGTAAGAATATGGGTCCTCAGGCATAATGGGTGGTCCATCGACTCCTGGTGAAACAATGTCTGGAATCTTTTCTTAACTGGGAAAGGATACTGGATGTGTTTGTAACTTGTTAGATTGCTCTTTAATCTGGACATGATAATATTCTAAAAATGCAAAATTTGCCTTATATAAGTACTGCTAATATGACTCTTATAGTAATAATTACTTTATATCATAAACATGTTTATCAATCATGAATATCAATCTTGCATGACATCTAGGCCTTAAACGACTAATGCTAATTTGTGTATGTCATGTCCCGTGGAAAACCCTTTGTATGAATGCTAATGTTTGGATATGGTTATTGTCCAGCAAAATTTTTGACCTAGGTATCTCTATAATTTGGCTCTAGATACCAATCTGTAACACCCCCATATTGGGTAGCAGCGGAATAAGGGTCCGGCCAGGGGGGTTGTTACTTTCAAGGATCAATAAACCACAAGATAATATAAGAACGACCAAAAAGTCATTTAAAACTGATACATTGGATTTAATAAAGTATGTGTTACAAAAGCCCGAAGCTTTACTTGTTTACTTGTTATTATTACAAAGATTTCCAGCCCATAACAAATATACAAAATGTAATGCGACTAAATCTTTAATGCATGACTTATAATTATATCCATCAATGTATCCTTCGCACCTCGTGCTTAATGACCCTCCTGGGAAAAACATTGCATTTAAAAACGTCAACATAAAGTTGGTGGAATTTCATTGGTTTATGTAAATGACATGCCGGACCGCAAAGGACTTTCCCAGTGATAATGACAAAGATGCAGACATCACAAAAGCAATTTTCCGTTTGCCTAAGCTAATGACACGAAGCTCGACATAATTGAATTCTTTATATAAATAATTGCCTACATTGTCCGTGATGATGTTCAACTCATAACATCTAGTATCCAGAAATGAATATATCGTTCGTTTCCAGTGGATAGCTAGTTCATCCCGACGGGGAGGTCATTCCCAAATAGATCTTCTATAATCCATTCGCGCTCACCTTCTGTAATTGACAGTTCATGATTCATGGGCCTAGTGGGGTTATCGTACTTAGGAAACACGTAATTCTTGATTAAAATGTATCACTTGGTCCCTATTTGTAAAACATGCATATGTTTCTCACCCAAAAAAACTTGTTAATTTATTAATTGTAATACATGGGGCTCTGAATCACTTTGAGTGAGTAAATCGATAACAAAAATATCCCAAGTAAAATTGCGTCACGCTAACGCCCGAATGCAACCTAGTTAATATAGGTCGAATCAGTATTCAAGTACGTTGTCTAACAACAACCGTATACTAATCCTATATAGTTATCATCGTACTATCGTTCGGGCTATCATAATTTAAGAGGTCATGACATGACGTACCGTGAGTTGGACACTTTAAAATCGTAAATCCAACAATCTCGTCAATACGCCATCCGAAGAAGCTCAGTATTGATATTTCCCTATGTTTATTATAGCACTTCGATAACTAATAACATATAAAATTCTTTATAGCTATATCCCTATCTAAATCGTTTACGTTGAAATCGTATTTATAAAGTAAAAAAACGTTTTTTAATACGCCTTTAGCAAAAATGACATAAATTTGTCGTTTTTTAAGCTCCAGTTTCTTGCGTTTTCTTAGCCCCACGCTTTCGTATTAGACGAAGTGATCATTAAATCACATTTTTAGGTTTTTGAGATTCTATGATGAATAGTGTTTTTACTGTTCATAACAGCTATATAATCGTTTTTATACTTTTAATTAACCTAAAACCCGTTTTTGTCGTATTTTATTCATTATAGCTCCGTTTTTAGCGATTCTTTTGAACACGTTATCGTAATTGAAAGTTTTATCATATTATTGTGGTTACAATTGTATAGTTATCTGCCATGAAATAGTAACATTTTTTAAATTTGTTTTATAAATTATTTAGCGTCGGGTGAAAACTCGTTAAACTACGACGTATCTTCTTCTTTTATTTAAATCGGGATTTTCGGAGTTTCTTATCCATTTTGGAATCCTCATGAGATGTTCTATATTTATAAAACATAAAAGGGCGTTAATAAATTGGACCAAACAGAAGGTTTGTAGGTTTTGTGATTTAGGACATGTTTTAAGCTTGATTTTAGCCATTTAGCTTTCACACTTTATTACAATTAGTCACATACATTTTTATCTTTTGTTTTACATATATAAAATCCATTAGGTCATACTTTGTCATGAAAGCCAAGATAACAAGTTTAACATGGTATTTAAATCATTTTCATTTGCTACTTATCAATAAATCATTTAAAACCCTAATTTTGCACTTATACATGTTATTCTTAACCAACTTGTTTATACACTTTTTATTAAATTCCTTTAACATAATTTTACATCCATTATGACATGTAAATTAGTTCATTTAAAATTAATCATAAGTAATATATTATTTTTACATATTCAAAAGTTACCCTAAATGGTGATTTAGCTAATTATAACCTTTCATGAACACTAATATCGTTAGTTATGAAATGATTAAGCTTTATATATAACTTTTGTGATGAGTAGGAGGAAAGAAAACACCAATCCACACCCTTGTGATTTAACAATCCTTGGCTTGAAAATTAATAGGTGAAAAACCCTATTTTCCCAAGGTAAAACCCATTCTTCTTTTCTTGATGCCTTCCTTGCAAAAATGGTATCCAAATCTTGGAAAACTTCTTAGATTACCTTAGATATGGATGTGTGTAATGCTTGTATAATGATAGAATAATCAAGCAATGATTGCCCATAATAACAATTTTTGAGCCGTGGGTTATATAGATGGAAATTGGGAAGAGAAATTTGTTTTTAACTTTGGAAAATGACTCTATGTGTTAGTTGCTAGAATTTTATAGTGACAAATATCTAAGTAACTCAGCCATGGGTACTTACTAACCCTTGTGTAAGAGCCCTAGGGGGGGGGCAAGTGGGTTACTTACAAGGATGTAAAGTGTTTGGTTCCCTAAAAATGGGATTTCATTCCCATGAATTCAAGGAAGATACTTTGGACTAGATATTTTTCTTGGTTCCTATCCTTATAAATCCGGCCACATAGGCTACCATGTGATGTTATATTGATTATTTTGGGGTATTGGGGTAATCGTGGAGTTGTTCGTTTAATGCGTAGTTAGTCTTTGGTGCTTACGGGCGAAATGCCGAAACGCGTTTTTTTTATCGCGAAACGTAAGCATTTTACGTAGCCAATAAAAATAAGATGAACAAAGTTATTAATTATCCTCATAATAATCATATAACACTTGCTTGATGTAAACATTTAATCGTTTAATGCCCGTTTACATTGAATGATCATTTTTAGTTTACGCGATTTAGCTTAACGTTTACGATTTAAAACAAATGCGTAAAACCCTAAAAATAAATTGTGAATTACATAATGTCGTACAATGACCTAAAACACGAGGTGTTATATAATATTGGTAATCACATCTCATAACCTAATCTAAGTATAATTAAACCTTAACCTATCACTTAGTGATTAATTTAGGTCTAGTTTTTCCTTAGAAAACTTTAGTGTTTGCCTTGATTTCTATAGATTGCCTATAGTTAGTATGTTGTATGATTATGTGTTTCTCCTAGCTTCATGTGTGACATTGCTTTGCCTAGTAACTTGTGCCTAATTCCTAGTAAAAATCAGTCTTGCATTGTCTATCAGTGATATATATATTTGCTTGTATATGAATTGTATGTGACAAATCTTAGCAGAATCATATATTCCATTACTGCTCAACAAACCAAACTTGATCTGGAACTTGTTCCAAAGGAGAAAAGACTTGACATTGGAAAATGCAACGGAAGACTCAATCCTAGAAAGATCCAAAGAGTGTCCACATTTCAAGTTATTTTGGATGCTCCGACTCTCACTCCATGCTACTCTGCATTTCTCATCACTTCAAATGTTCCAGAAGTCTACATGCATCAGTTATGAGATTCTATTTACAAGCATGACACTTTCTACAGATTCAAGATAGACAAAAGGAAGAGATTCAAACTTAATCTGGAAGTCTTCAGAGATATCTTCAAGATCTGCCCTAGAGTACAGGGTCAAGACTTTGATGCACTTCCTACTGATGAAGAAATTGTGTCTTTCTTAAGAGATCTTGGTCACACTAGGGAAATCCATTCACTCAATGATGTTGTTGTTGATCAGATGCATCAACCCTGGAGAACTTTTACTGCTCTCATTAACAGAAGTTTATCTGGAAAGACAAATGGTCTTGACAAGCTTCGTCTCTCCAGAGCACAAATCCTTTGGGGTATGTACCATTAGAAGAATGTGGACTATGTTGAACTACTTTGGGAAGACTTCACCTACCAGATTGACAACAAAGCCTACAAAAAGCAAAAGAAGATGTACTACCCTCGATTCACCAAAGTCATCATTCACTACTTCCTTACTCAAGAAAAGACACTCTCTTGGAGAAACAAGATCAAGATTCACACCTCCAAGGATGACTATCTGATAAACACTTTAAGATTTGTCTTTGCAAAAGAAGAAACTCAAATCTATGGTGCTATACTTCCTGAATCTTTGACCAGTCCTGAGATGAAGGAAACCAAAGCTTACAAGACTTATCTTGGTTTTGCTACAGGAGCTACACCTCTTAAAAAGGCATGAAATTTCAAGAAGCCAGCCTCTCCTAAGCTCACTACTGTCCCAGTTTCAACTGAAGAACCTATGGGAAAGTTAAAGAGAGTAAAGAAACCTGCAAAAAAGTCTACTAAGGCTCTAACAAGAGGTGTTGTTATTAGAGATACTCCTGACTATATAAGAAGAAGGAAAAGGTGGATGTTACTCGAGGCAAAGGAATTGAGTTACCCTCTCAAGTAGCTTTAAAAGAAGATGCTCAATTTGAAGAAGTACAAAGGAAGAGTATGAGAGACTTTCACAAGACTCATCCAAGTGGTTCTGGTGTTGTAAAGATCATACCTTCAGTTACAAGTGAAGGAACTAGTGTTAAACCAGGGGTTCTCGATGTGACTGAAGAAGAATCATTTGAGAGTGAAGCTGAATCTTGTGGAAATGATAAAGATGATAGCAACAATGAACAAGACTGAAGTGGTGAAGACAGAGATCAAAAGAATGACAGTGATGATGGCAAAATCCAATCAGACAATGAAAATGAATTGGATTCCGAGCATGAAACTGATGAGAATGAATCGGGCTCAGAGTCTGATCAAGACGAAGATGAAGATGATGAAGAAGAAATGAAGGACGAACTTATGAAAACCATGTCCAACGATTCTGATGATGAAGATGAAACAAAGATTACTGATAATGCAGAAGGTGATGAAGATGGATTACACTACCAGTCAGCTATACGATGATGTGGATATAAGGCTGAATGAACCAGTTGATACTGATAAAGGGTTTGTTCAAGAGGAGGGTACCGATGCTACAATGACTAGCGTTCAACAAGGGAATGAAAATTCAGAGATCGTACAAGTCATAGAAGATGATCATGTGACACTTTCTACTATTCCATAGAAGACTGAAGTCCCAATTACTAGCTCTTCTCACTCATCTGACTTGGCAGCTAAATTCTTAAACTTTTCAAATATTCCCCATACGGATGCATAAATAGTTTCTCTAATGGATGTTCACGTCCATCATGAAGTACTAAGAAAGCAGACACCTACACTCCTTACAGTACATGTCTCAGTTATCTCTGATTCTTTACCTATATTCTCCACCGTCATCCCACAATCATTACCATCCTTCACTCCTCCACCATAACAATCAACATCCACATCACCACCCCACAAATTGCAGCTACAAATCCCCCATCTACACAACCTGATTTCGCATCAGTCTTTCAATTCAACAACAGAGTCATAACATTAGAAAAAGAAGTTACTGGGGCTAAAAAAGGATCCTCTGCACACTCAAGTGACATATTTAGTTGATGATCATCTAGATGCAAGGCTAAAGGAGAAACAAAGATGAATTCAGAGTTCATGAAACATCCTTCGGTACATCCTACCAGAATCACAGAGCAAGTCCAGAATCAACTGCCTCAGATTCTGCCAGAGGAAGTGTTTAACTTCCCCCCTGATGATCTAAAAGATGGTTAAAGAGTCACTTGAAGAAGCTAGTACTAGAAGCCAAAGATCATCTCAACCACAATCTTCATATAAGGTTGCTGCAACACTTACAAAATTTTAGTTGAAGAAGATTCTTTTCGACAAAATGGATAAAAGTGAATCTTATCTGGTAGCTCCTGAACAGAGAGAATGCTATGAAGGATTGAAAAAAATCATATGATCTCAACAAGACTATCTTCTCTACTTATGTACAAAGTGTAAGTCGTTTAAGAGAAGCCGAAAAGACAAAGATGAAGACCCTTCCGCTGAATCAGACTGAGGGTTGAAGAAAAGGAAGACTGGCAAGGATGCAGCACCAGCAACAAGTCCTAAAGCTAAAGAATCATAGTCTGGCTCATCCGAAGGCGACAAGTCTCAATCAAAATCTTTTGGAAAGTCTGTTCAGTCAGAGGAACCAGAGTTTGAGGTTGCAGATTCAGATATGCCACAAGATCAAGAGGAGAACCCTTGGTAAGGATGATAAAGAACCCAAGGAGAAGGTTGCATCTAAACGTGACTGGTTCACCAAACCTACACAACCTCAAAAACCTCCTGATCCTGATTGGAATGTTGACAAGACTCCACAACAAGGACAAAATCAAAGCTAGTTAATGACTCTTGCATCATCTGCTAAAAAACCGTCAAAGACCTTTGATGAATTGATGAGCACTCCAATAGACTTCTTCGTATTCATCATGAACGGCCTGAAAATCAACAATGTTACTTAAGAAACACTGTTAGGACTAGCGTTTAACTTCTCAAAGGCACGCGTTCCAATTATGCAGAGTTGGAATATGATTTTTGAAGAATGTTACAATGATCTTTAGAAAAACTTGAATTTGGTAAATCCCATAAATAAAAGGCTGCTATCCCATTGATCTTACCAAACCCCTACCTTTAGTCATGAGTAGAAATTGTCAAAAAGTACCTGTTGATTACTTCTTCAACAACGATCTTAAGTATCTAGAAGGAGGTATTTCGACTATGACCTACACGACTTCTCTCACAAAGACAAAGGCTGCTCTATATTTTCTTCCAGGCATTAAAGACATGGTTCCAAACATATGGGTTCCTGTTAAAGTAGCCTATGATAAACACGCATTATGAGGAATCTCACATTGGAGAGAGGGTCCTAAACGCCAAAGATTTTAAGGATATGCTAGTAACCTGACTTCGTCCAAAGATGTTTACTCCAGAAGAAGAATCATTGCGGTTACCAAACTTAAAATCATAAAGAAGTATGACCACGGTCACCTATAAGAGATTGAAGTTCGTCGAGATGATCAAAAGCTATATACGTTTAAAGAAGGTGATTTTAAAAGACTACACCTACAAGACATTGATGACATGTTACTTCTACTCGTTTAACAAAAGCTGACCAATCTCACAATCGACGAACGATATGATTTGAATGTAGCATTACGTATGTACACCAGACGTATTATCATTCAAAAGTGGGTGGAAGATATTCAATTAGGTGTCAAAAGTTACCAAAAGAAGCTCAAACTCTCTAAACCCGACACATACAGATCGAATCTCAGGAACAAAACCACATACACTTCATACTCAGACCCTCATGGAATAATATACGCGGATCAGAACAGAAGAAAAAGATTGATGCGCGCTGATGAACTCCACAAGTTTAGTGATGGCACACTCAATGATGTTCGGTCTTCTCTTCATGACATTGCTGTGGAAATAAGAATAGAATACATGCCAATGAGGAAATGGAGTAACTTAGACAAGAAGAGGGCTCGGGTTATTGTTTAGGATATAGACAAGCATCTTTATCAGAGGAATGCGGAATCTTGAGAAGTTCGTTGGTGCAAGGGTATACATGAATGATCTCAGGCTACTGGAAAAGACAATCTGACTCTGTCATATATTGTCTTAACTTATTTCAGGTTAATTTCTCGTATATAATAATCTTGTGAATATGTATATAAATAGTGTAGACTTAAAAAGTAGGCATATATAGTGTTTGAGTATGAATTTTTAAGAATTTCTTAGTAAACTCAAAAAAATTCAAATTATCATACTCAAACACCATATACTTCCCTCATAATTTGAGGAGGAGCATTAAAAATGTTCCTAATACGTCTTGTTAATAATTGGACATTTTTTTCCCCGAAAGTAGTTATATTTGAATCAATTGATATCTAAAATATCAAGAGATTTAATATTTTTGATAAGGGGAAAAATATGATTAAAATATATGGATAATAATGTGATTTTTAAGATCTCAAGTGTACGCGATCCCATATATGTGCTAAATTCTTTTGATTAATCGATGCACATATGAAGGGGGAGCAAATGGTTACGTGTTGGTAGAAATGTAAAAGTATCAAAGACCGACCATTTAAATTACCGTATTAGAGTTATAAGGTGGTTAAGTTTAGGTATTCATTCCCATGATCCAGCCAAAACTGGAGGGATCTACCCAGGGATATTCCACTAGATAGTGTAGTAGTCCTTAGGTATGAAAAAGGAGTATAGTGAGAATAAGGGAAAAGTGCCGACTGAGATGGAGCTAGTACTGGAACAAACCCAACAAGGTACTAGTTATGAAGTCTCGGTAAGCGCTGAAGGGGTTGAAGAATTAAAAAGAAAAGTTAAGATAAAGGGTGAAAAGAAAGAAGCCCTCCTTACACTTAGGCAAAAACCGGGTCAATACATTTGCTGTCTAGAATCACAAAGATGATTGCTGACATTGAAGACTGACATTGAAGACTGACATCATGGACCCAGTGATGCAATGCACAACCCTCCCTAGCCACTCAGAATCTCTCAAAAGATTTTTGTTTCATTTCTCACGGAGATTACACGTATTTCTATCAACTTTCTCACTCTGAGTTAGTTGGTATTGAAAAGGTGGCAGTCTGCTCCAGCCTCCGATCACTAAAACCAAAGTGCACTATTGAGTCTAGAGCCAAAAGAGATCATCCATAAATCTCATTATGGGGGGGGGGGGGGGGGGGACACTATGTTCAAAATATCTAGCTAATTCACACAATGTGAAAAACAAGAAATATATATTAAGAGTCTGACGCATTATCCTTGTGATTTTTCCAGAACATCTGAGTGATACTTAAGTATTGTTGGGAATTATAGATTTGATGATACAAAATAAACAAGTAATGAAACAAAAGGATCAGAATCGTCATTAAATAATTCTACAAGCTGGTGGAGAATTATGGAAGAATGGTCAAATATATCAAAAGAATTGAAGTATTCGGATGATCTCATTAAGAAGATAAAGATAACAGAAGATATTCCTTAATGTTTAAAAGATTTACATGTTTATATCTTTATGTTAACTTCCTTTGTAAGTCGTGATCTCTCTATATAAAGAGATCACAGACACATAGTTTTAGTATCCAGAAAAGTGTGTGTGTGTACACAAGATACAATGTAGACGTCTAGTTAGTTGGTTTAGCCTCAAGGTCAAGGTAACTTGATCCTGTTACAGATTAGTTATAACCGTTATATTCTGATCAAATATAAATGGGGCTTGGAGTGTATTATATGGTAAAACCTTGTTCATAACATTGTTCTTTATGTTTTAATTCCGCTGTGCATTATGTTATCAATGTTATTAATCCTAGATGTAAGATCTAAACAATCTTGAGCTAAAATGATCTAAGGAGTTCTATCAAACTCCACAATTGGTATCAGAGCCTCATGGCTCGTGATGTCTAGGATTACAAGGTGTTATTGATGTCGAATCCATGAAGAAAAGAAGAAAATACAATGGTTCGAGGTGTTTCTGGTTCCTTTGGTACAAGACGATGTTGGTGAATATTAGGGTTTTTCACAAACTCTAATTCTGTAGAAAGAGAATGCTAATTTGTGACGGATTCATGACAGCTTTGTGACACTAAAAAGTGTCATATGGATACTTAAAAAAAAGAGGTATCCTTAAACAGTGGTTATATGTTTTGTACTGCTCGCTGGTGGTTACTACTGCCACGAGACACAGTACTGCTGGTGATTGTAAATATTGGTGCTTTACTGACGCTAAAAAGTGTCTCAAAAAGGTATGGGAGGAAAGAGCACTTTATACTGCCAATACAAGTTAGTACTGCTCGCGTTGATGTTTCTACTGCCAAGGTAAAACATTACAACTGCTAGCCTTATCGTTAATAGGTTTGTACTGCCAGTTGTATGTTTATACTGCCAATGACAGTTAATACTACTAGCCTTATCTTTAAAGGTTAGTGTTGCTGCTTATGATTATTAGTGCTGCTTACTGTAGAGTTTAGTGCTGTTCCAGGGAGACATAACTACCTGCTAGTATGATTCAAACAGCTATTATATTTTTAATGCTGCGAGTATAAGTTTCTGCTACTAGTAAAGTTTTAGCATTAACTACTGTTGGACTAAAACCAAGGTTTGTCTGCTTATATATGTAATACTGCCAATAGAAGGATATAATACGTTGGTTACTACTGTGTTGGTTTAAGGTGAACCTAGTGTGTTTGGATTCAATTCACTTAAAATTTATAAAGGCTAGTTTTGGAATTTATTGGATTAATTGGTTACGAAGAAGATTGTTTATCACTTATTTGAAGTTAAAGTGGAATTGTTTGAGTTCGTGTACTTATCATATCTTAAAGTGGGTGTTACACTTTGAAGATAACTTTTCGAGAGCTTATAAACGACTGTGCGAAGACTTTTTCAGAATCTAGCAAAGGTGTGATGATTTCTCTTATGGTGCTCAATGCTCACATTTTCTATCACTTATATATTGTGTTCTCAAAGAGATGAGGATTTTTGTCGAAGATTGCGGACTACTTATAATTCAAGACTTATTTATAAGTTTGACGTCATGTGGATAATACAAGATATAAGACACAAGTTTGGGTTATTCTACTTCAACATCAAGTTTGTTATACTTAGTTTTCTTTATCAGTAATCATTACATAGAGCCTACAAAATTGAAGATTCAAGAGATGGTTAACATATGGTGTTTTAGGGGAAGCTTATTGACAAAATGTTCAACCATCAGGATATGTTTCCTAGCACACGTGAGAGAAAAGGATTTCTTATCTACAGCTAGTTGTATATTACAACTGTTGTCTAAGTTTCAACTGTCATGAATTCAATATCTTATATGCGTCAAGGATGGTAATATGAGAACATTGAAGTTTTAGGATTGTACGTGAAGTATATGGTTTAGAAGTTATAAAGAATCAAGTTTGCTTATCTTCAACGTCCTCTATTGGATAATACAAAGGGAAGGAAGATTACAGAGATAGATTTGTAGCTTATTATGTGGTGACAGGCAAGGGAACACAAAGGAAATACTACTTAAGGGGATGTTCTGTTTCATTCAGGGAGTCTAGTGATCTCAACTCAGGGGGAAGCTTTGATTAAATAAAGTGACGGAAAAAATAACAAGAGTGAAAAGATATTTTTTTTTTTTATAAGTAAAGAGCAAGAAGGATAAAGTAATTAAAATAAAAAAGACACGAAAAAATGACCCTCCATCACTCACAACACCTCACACCACACTAAGCACCTGCCTTACCCCCCGTACGAACACGCCCATTCCACCGCCCCAAACTACCTTCGACCCACCGAACTGACCCCCACCCTCCCCATCTTATCCCCACCCCCCATCGCCCACCTACTAAATAAAATAACGGCATCCCATAAACCGCTTCCCAGCACTACTCCCTCCTCCGCTGCGCCCCAACCCCAGTCCACCGCATAACACTACTCAAACCCAGCTAACAGCCGTGACAACCCCCCCGGCCTAAACCCCCCCCCAACCACACACAACCAGAGCTTAGGATCAACTCATCATCCAAAACCCAGTTCCTCAGGAACCCCACTAATCACCCTCACCTAATACCCCACCAGCTGTACCCACCCTTAACAACCCTGGAATTTCCGCCCTCCTCCAGCCCACCCACCCACCCGCACCCCCGTCCCCCGGCCCCACTGCTCGGCAGAGCCCAGTCACCCACCTCCCCAACTGTTGCTGATCAATCCCACCTCACCCCCTCCCTCCCTTCCCCACATTCACACCACCCACCTCCCGTATCCACTATATGGCCACCTAACTCACCAACACACATCCTCCCCAACAAAGCCGCTACTGTGTATTCTGGAACCCACCCGAAACGTGCTCGTTCGCTCCCTTCGCGAATCCCGCCCCTTCCGCACAGCACCCGCCCCCCACAACGTCACATCCCCCCCAACTCTCGCCCCACACTCTGCACCCCTTGCGACAGCACCCCCAAAAGCCCAACGCAACCGCCCCCCTCTTACCCAGCCCAATCAACTCTCAGTAGCAGCAGCCCTACCCTCACGCCCCCCCACTCCCCCTCCTTTACTACCACCTCCCCCCCTCCCAACAACCGACCCCCGAACCCTTCGCTTTGAAAAGGCCTCCTCCGCACCTTCACATTCAAATGAACCGCCTTCCAGCCCACCCCTCCCCGAACAACACACCCCTCAACCTCGTTACTACCCATTACAACCCCCCATCCGCTCCAACCCTCCCGCAACCCTGACAACTTTAACCACCCGAACTTCCACACATAGTCGCCCTACCTAAACCCTCGCTTCGGCTCCACACTCTTTCTGCTCTGCCAACTAACTCTCAAACCTCACACCGAACACCGCCCACAACCCACCCGCTACCGCCCAAACCAACCGCCTCTACTCGGCGCCAAACAACATTACAATCATCCCCCCAGATCCCCCCCCCCTTCTTAAAACCAACAACCTCCATGCTTCCTCTCCCTTAACCCACCTTTCCTACCGTTCAACCACCAGCCCGCCTCCCACACCACCCGCGGCTATCCTACTATTATTACATAACCAATCCCCCCCAAATCCCCAACCCTCCCCCAACAACCACTAGTTTCTCCTACCACAACCACCAACCCACCCCACGAGAAAAAAAAACACACAACACCACCCACTCCAATCGCCAGCAAAGACCCCTCCACCTCCACCCATCGCCTTTCTTCCACCCGCTCAACCCCCCCCCACCGCCTCACACCACCCTCACAAGCCAACCCGCCTACCAACCGACATTTTCTCATCCTGGCACTCCACCAAAGCCTACACCACCCCACCAGAACACAAATCCTCTTTTCCCCACCCTACTCCCCACCGCCAACCACCTCCCGCCCAAACGTCCGGTCCCCCCCCTTCCTCAGTCATACCCGTCGCCCCCCTCCTATCCTCCACAAACTCACCCCCTACGCCCAACCGCACCGCTCACAGCCCCCCTGCCCTTGATACCCACCCAACCCCCCTCATCCAATAACGCCCCCATCATCACCGACCCCAATTATGACGCCCAGCTGACTTGCGTCCACAACAGTCTTAAACGCCTCCCCCCAACGCAACTAAGACCCTCTTTACTTCCAACAACCCCACCTCCCCGTCCAACACCTAACTTGCGCCCTAGATCCCTTAGTGATCACCACCTCAGGGCACCCCCAACCCCTCCTGTTCTATCCCACAACCACCTGAACCCCAGCGGGGGTTAAACCGAGCCCCCAAGTACCGCCAAGCCGCTCACCCCCCCGCTCCACTCTCCTCCCTCAGCCCCCACCACTATCACCTTACCCCTTCTAAGCCCCCGGCTCTGCACCCCTTAATCGACCACCCATAATCCCCCTCCACCCCTTCCTCTCCAACTCTTACAGTCCGCTCCCCTCGCGCTATCTACAGGACCACACCCCGCCAACAACCACCCTAGTCCTCAGGGGACTCCGCTCCCCCATACGAATCCCCTTCATAATAACCGCCTGCGCACTCATCCCCCACATTTATACCACACGCCTCAAAACAGCAGCTCTAACGTGACCCCTCCCAGAAAGAAAATTACCACCACCCCACTTTGCGCTCAATAATCTCCAACACTCAAAAGCAGCACCCCCCACCCCCATACCAGCCCACCCCGGCACCGCCACAACCAAACCTCCAGACACCCTGCATGGAGTCTCCAACAGGCCTGCAAAGTTACCCCTGCACACCCCGCAGCCTCAACTCGCAGCACCCCAACCGCCTCTCCCGTCACCCCTCCTCTCACCAACCAGAAACCCCGCAAACCAATGAAACACCACATACAAACCCAACAAACACCGACCTGCCTCACACACAACACCGCGAACCACGCCCCATATAAACCGCAACCCACCATAGTAGTTATAACCCCCAGCACCCCCACACAGCCGACCAATAAAGTAAATGCAGTACGCCACACATGGTCACGGAACCTTGCACCATACAAGCTACGAAAAGACATCGTAAAACACAGATACAAATCAAAAAATGGGCTCGTAGAGTATCAAATGATACAACCTAGACATAACCAATGCACAAAATGTTTACAAAACATGATGCATAATGAAAATCAAAGATACATTCATCTAGCTTACCTGAACAAAAGAATCTTAGCGAAAACCGAACTAAGAGACTTCTAATACATTTTCACAACCATATATCTAATTCAAACCAAATCACAAACTTTGATCAATAAGATTAAAAATGCCACATATCATACCAAGCTAAAATTTATAAACTCAAAATAACTACCAAATTACAGAGATCATCAAATTATCCAAGTATCTCTGGGTTCTCTGGTTACTCTAGTGCTTTGACTATTTTTCCTAGGTATTTAGCATGCTTTTTTTGGTCTCTAGTATCTTAAAAGACTCCCAGGTGTTTATCACATGCTTATTGATTAACAAATTCCTGTTAGGCAAACTAGGTTTTCTCTGTTTAGACTTAAACTCAGTCTCATTCTCATCCTCACTGTCAGAATACCATTTTCAATAAGAGGTTCACAACATACTTAGGTTTTGACACACTAGTCTTAGCTTCACTTGTAACAACAACAGGTATACTATTTACCTCCACACTAAAAAAATATTCTCCCTCATCAGCACGTACCAAATCCATATTTAAGGCGGCATGAAGTTTCCCCAGTAAAGGAGGGGAACATCATGATACCCTTAACTTTTTTTGTACCTTATCATTCTCCTGACTATCCAACACTTGACTATTACCCACTTTACTATCAACCAAAAACCAGTCTTCAACTTACACTTACATGAATCTCCCCCCCCCCCCCCACCCCCTAAACAGTTTGCTTAAGATTTTTTAGATGAAATTCTAAACTTTTCATGGTAAGTTATTTTAAATCCATATCTATCCTTTATTAGTTTTTTTCAAATTTCTTTCTAAGCTCTGTTAGTGCATTATCTCATCAACCTTAATATCAAGTTTAAATCTTATGTCCTCAGTCAAAAAACAGCCTCATTCATTTATATACACATCTAGGTCTAGTCCTCTACAATTCTAGACCTGCTTATAAGCACCTATATTTAATAAAGACTGTATTAAAAACTTTGACAGATTACCATAATGTTCCTTTTGAGATTTCATAAGATTTAAACATGCTTTAGAACAAGTAGAACCTCATAATCTGAGCTTGAAGAACTTAAAGAACTCTAAAGATGTATAGATGCCATAAGTGCAAAGCATTATTGTAGTCCACTTCACCTGATCACCCAGTCATACCCAAGTCTATCTTGACCACCAAAGTCTTTTGTCTCTGTTGTTTTCACTGTCATATTCCCTCCTTACAGGTACTCTTTCCAATTTTGTCTCCCTTGGAGCCCCCCACTCCCCTTGCAAAATGCCCCTTTTTATGACATTTATAAATATTCACCTTGGATTTGTTTAAACCTATGGGTCCCAGAACATTTGCAAATAATCTTTCTTCCAGCCTTATTTAGAAATCTTCTGGCTCTCATGGTCAACATAACCATCTGCCACTTTAGATCCATCTCTTCCAAGTCATCAGCATCAATCTGTTGTAAGTCCTCATCATTTAATTGTAGATTGTTAGACTGGTTTGCAAAGAAGAAAAGATCACAGACATCACCTCATACTATCAAGTAATTGGTAGAGTTAGAAACCAAAAGCTGATTCGACCTGCCAGGGATATAGAGTTAAGACACAAAAAGCCACTACTGTGAATTTTGGTTTGAGCTTGATGACCCTTTAACTTTAGTTTCATAAATCATCAGATTGTTGTATAGGTCATCCATGCTTAAGGTGTTTAAATCAGGCTTGTTCCTCCAGATCAAGGTATGAGTCTTCTATTCTGATGGGAGACTTCTTAGAAACTTCAGATTCATATCTTCTTGAGAAATAGTTTCACCCAGAATCTCTAGCTGACTGATAAGCTTTTGAAGCCTATCATAGGTTTGATCAAGTCCTTCTGAGCTTGATCTATTGAAATTCTCATACTGTTGCTTTAGAAGTGTCTTCTGAGTTTTCTTTGACTCCTGATTACCTCCAAACCTTTTCTCTATGGCTTCCATCAGAGTCTTGGCACATTTGTAGGTATTAAACTTTAGTTGATGTTCATTTGGAAGAGCCATCAACAGTGTACCTCTTGCCTTTAACTTATTCTTCCTTGCTAACTTCTCCTTTGTAGTTGTAGGAGGATATGTTTGCTCAACACCATCAACAGTTCTCTTTGGTAGAGGTGAGTCTCCATTTACTATTACTTCCCAAAGAGCATAATCTGTAATTAAGAAGTACTGTTCTATCCTCATTTTCCAAAGCTCAAATTCTCCTGAATTGAGTACTGGAAGTTTTGCAGCAGCAACCATTGTTAAAGATCCTGCCTCCATGTTTTCACAAACAAATAGTTCTGGTATGTGAAGATTGTTTCTTCTTATTCAAAGTTTCTCAACAAGGCTCTGATACCACTTGTTGACCCCACTTGAATAGATCAGCTTATGCTTGTAATAGCTTAGTTTTGTAATGAATAAAATTCCAGACAACAATGAGTAAAAACCTTATGATTATGAATATCAAAGACTATGCGGAATCTAGTCAATGATACTAAGAATAATTCTTTATAAAACAGTAACACAAAATTAATGAACAAGACAAATTACTAAACTTCCAGCCTCAATATAAAACGACACTCTTAATAGTGTTAGGGTTTACAAAACCTTGAAGCTATGAATATCAAAGATGTACATCTAATATTATGCCATAGGACCTCCTTTTATACATCAAGGAGTCCTACAAGGCTTATAAACTTACCTCAACATATCAGTGATCTTTATCTAAAACAAACCGTAATCTCATACACACATAAGTTAAACATATCTTCTTACAAATAACTAATACTTATCTTTCATAAATTAATCTGTTCTCCAATTAATCTTTGATCTATTCTTTTCACATATTCTTCCAGTCAGTAGTAATGCACTCAGCAAGTTGTTAACTGAGCACAAAAAGTATTAAACAGCTTAAATTTACTCTAGCAGTACTAACAGTACACTAGCAGAAATAACTTTTGTACTAGCAGATAGTACTACTTAGTATGTTTCAGTCTTCATCTATGAAGCAGTTTAACTTCTACTAGTTAGAAAGTAACCTTATACAAACAATACTAAATATACTAACAGTAGTTAACTACAGTAGTAACTTTTATACTACCAGTACAACTACTTACATAATTTTCATTAGTATAAAATACCAGCAAACAAAGGTTGCTGACATCACTAATATAACCTAATGGTAACAAGCAGTAACTCTAAGAATATCTTGAAGTCTTTTAAACCTAACAATTAAATTACAGAGATAGGATTTTTCAGCTTCTTATGTGTGGTGACTGGGCATGGAACAAAGGAAATCTACTTAAGGGAAGTTTTTTCATTTCATGGTGGTCCCATGATCTCAACTTTAGGGAAGCTTTTGATTAAAGGCTTTATGATAAGTTTCGTACAAGAAATATGTATTGTTTATGTCATCATCAAATAGGTGAAGATTGTTTGGGAACTTATGATTTGATGATACAAAATAAACAAGTAAATGAAAAAAGTTATCATATCGTCATTAAATAAATTTCTACAGCTGGTGGAGAAATTATGGAAGATTTGGTCAAAGATATCAAAAGATGACGATTCTATAAATCTCTCTAAAAAGATAATGAAACAGAAGATATTCTAAATGTATTAAAAGATTTACTTGTTATATCTTTATAATAACTTCCTTTGTAAGTCATGAATCTCACTAATAAAGAGATTCAAATACACATATTTTTTAGCATCCAAAAAAGAGTATGTGTGTACACAAGATACAATGTAAACGTCTAGTTAGCCGATTTTAAATAAAAGAAATAATGATTTGTACTAGTTTTAAAAGAACTTGAGAATAGAGGGACCTAAATTGCCAAGAGGTCAAAGTTTAATTCTATAAATAACACAACGCACACACACTTATAATTTTTACAAAATTTTCACTCCTCTCTCTCCTCTCTTCTTTGTTCAAACCGGCCACCACACACACACTTTTTCTGGCTTATTTTCTGACATGCAATAAAATCAAATTATATATTCTTAATCCTTATTTTAAGAGCTACAAAACCCACTATAGAAACCTCACATGCAATAAGATTTGAAGAAGTTGGATTTTTGGTTGGTTCTTGATGTTTTATTGTATAAGGGGGTGTTTAGATTGATTAGATTGTTGTTATTTTAGTGTTGGCTGTTTGAAAAAGAGTTTGGTTGTTTGATTTAGGTTGCGTTTGATTTTAAAAGCCAAGGGGGAACCAAAGTTTGATTTTCTTGATAGTATTGTAAGCTTCTAGTTATGTTTCTTGTTTGATTAAAGTGATATATTACGTGTATTATGATTATACCTAGATGATTCAAGTGCGAAAAAAATTGAAAGTGTGTTTTGTTATTAGCTAAGGTTTGATGGTTTCGGTATAATTATATAGACTAGTTAAGCGTATTTTGATAGTCGGATTATGTCAAAAATGTCGTTTTCATAGGTTTTGGGTTGACCAAGTTTGACCAGAAAGTTTGACTTGACCGTAGTGAGTCGAGAAAATTTTTGAAATCTAAATTAGGCTTTTAAATATGATAAATGATGTTCTAAGGTTCGTTTTGATATAAGGTGGGCTTTGTAGCTCCTAAAACAAAGATTTTATGACCGAGTCAAGTTTGGGTATTTTAGGGTAAAAAGTCAACAACTAAGTTTGACTTTTGAAAGTCAAACTTGCGTAAACTTTTGAATATAATCTATAATCAGCAAAGGGTTCGTAATGTTAGTTTGAAGACGAAATATGAAGTTCGGATTATTTTATCCTTACTTTCGGCAAACTTTCTAAAAATGGAAACTTTATGGAAAATGTCATAATATTGATAAGTGCGTCAAAGGGAAATGTTTTGTGTTGCACTTGGAGATTGTAGTATATGATTGTATATACGTAATAGCAATTTTTATATATACGTAAGTATGTATTATATAAATTATTATATTTCTAGCCACGTACCGCTATATATGTATTACATAGGTCGCGGTTAAGACATGAAGCTATTTGCGCTTTCATGCGGTCGTCATAGGACTTCTACAAGAAGTTTTACAACTCCCTAGGCAGAGCACCTAATAGTTACAGTAGTAGTATATGCAAGACTCGGGGGGTTGTTATCGTTCACTCGGGGAATAGGTTGGGAAGGCTTGATCACGGTCTAACAGAATTCTAAGGGTTGAGAGAAGATTCTTTTTGCATTTTTGTATTTTATGGAAAGCAAGTAAATCATATAATTGGGAGGCGGTTTAGTTTTAGCTATTAACTAAATATAAATCTAAATTATTGGTGATAACAATAAGATAAAGACTGTGTTTATTTAATCATGTATTACTCCCTAGATTGCTTCTCCTAGTGTTGTTGCCTTGTCACCCTTGTGATGATCTGTGTAACTATTTCCTAAGTCATGAAAGAATTACACGAACCCGCCATCTACTTAGTATTCCGCTAGAGCAACGCACACGTAAGGTAGTATGAAGACTATTACATGGCCCCTAGGAGTACACTAAGTGCATGTGAAATATATTAAAAGTGGATCAACTATATTAGGGGGCAAGGTAGTATGAAGACTGTTACCTGATGGTATCCTTTCTACATAATCATGTTTCCCTAGAAATATCAATAGCGATACAGACAAAAGCTAGTTTTCTAAAGCCTAACATGCACATCCATCACAAGAAGCAACACCACTAAGATCTACATTCTAGGTTTCATACAATCATAAATAAACACAATAGAAGGTTTAGCAAAGCATATTAAAGATAAAGCAAGAGCATAGATAGATCAAATAACACATAGACATATTGAATGATTAAATAAACCTTACTTGATTAAAACCTGAGTTAGAGGAAGTATAATAGGGTTTTTAGGCCCTAAATTCGTCCCTAACAGCTGCTAAACGAACTAGGGTTCGTACCCTGATTTTTTTCTAAAGTTACACACTCAAAACCCTAAATTCGGGTTTGTATATATAGGAAAAACGTTGTGACGGCGTCGCGTTTTAATCGTGACGCCGTCATGAAAGAGAATATTCTAGATAATGGGCAAGGTCGTATACTCTGACGCCGTCATGGAATCTTGTGACACCGTCTTGATATTTGTAGTGACGGCGTCACATTGTATCTGTGACGCCGTCTCTAGCCACTATAGAGAAATTCTTGAGCAATGTTAGTGTAGGTCCTTAGTCTTGTCCGTTTCTTCTCCAAATGAGCCCAAGTCACGTGTAATTCTTCCAAATGCCTTCCAAATGAGAAATACCTGAAAAAGAACGATTAAGTACCTATTTTAGGCATAAATTCACGATTTAGGGGGTTAAAGGACCCTGAAAAAGTTTATAAAATAACACCTTATCAAATACCCCTACACTTGGGATTTGCTTGTCCTCAAGCAAATGGGCTTTTCTACCTAGACAGTAACAATATGAGGGGGTCATTTTACCTACTATTTAAACGTATTCTACAACACAACCTTCCAGACCTCGTAATTAAAAGCACGGAAAGTATATACTAGCATCTCACATAAGTGTTTGGGGATTCTCTCTTTTACTCGGTTGTATAATAATTTATAACATATGGGGGAAACAGAAAATCAACATTTATTACCTGTCATAGCATATAAATTACCATAGGCTTGGTAAAGGATCAAACCTCCACCGCTAGGCGCAAGTATTATTCATTACTATCTAAGAGGTTTTTATAAAGGGTTGTGGGGGTGTAGGTGTAAGATAACATATAATGGAAACGAAAATGGATAGGATACATTTAGGTGGTGACTTTGGGTGAATTTGGAGTGGAAGGGTTAGCTAATTATTTAAACGAATACACTTTGGTTTGGTTGCTAAACCAAGACTCAGACGAAGATATACAAACTCTACACAACTCTACATCAATCTCTTTCTTTTTATTTTCTCATTTTTTTAATAACATAGTACATCACATGAGGTTTATAATACGTACCCCTATACTTGAGCTTTTACATGCTCAGTATTTACTATTTAACTAATGACCCGTAATGAGGTGGATCAAAATAACATGGCGATCATGTGATAACCGGTAATATTTCTAGGGTTAAGTATTATAATATATTATAGTTTTATATTTTGAAGTCTTCTGATCTTGTCAGTTTTCCTGATGAAAGCTGAAAAGTTGACTTCTATTAGCTATTTTGCGCAAAAGTGGTTTCGGTTTAACCAGGAATTTGGTGAAGTTCTGAGTTCGTAAGTGAATCATTTATGATTCGTCTTTCTGTTTTAGAGTGGTTTTAAGGTTTTCAGTGCTTTCCGAGAAGTTTTCCCGCGTTTAGCGAAAAATCGTCACACAGCGCGTACCAGCACGACAGTTTATTTAAGTGTGGAGATTTATTTAAGTTGGGGATGTGTTAATGGGTTTATGTATTTAATAAATTCATAATGATGAACTAACATTGATTTAAATCATAAATCGTGAGTGGGAGATTTGAAAGTTATCAGAAAAACGATTATTTTTGTGAAATTCGGTAAAAGACGATAACAGTCGTAAAAAGGTGAAATTTTGGGTGAATATAACTTGTCAATCCATATTTTGTGATTTGAAGTGTTTTTAAATAGATGAGCAAGGTTCGGTTGAGTTTTGTCAAAAATATGGATTGACAAGTTATATTCACAAAATATGGATTGACAAGTTATATTCATAAAAATTCATGTTTTAGGTACGGAGTCGGTCGATAACGGCTCATTTTTGTACCAGTCTAATGTAATAAGTGTCGTGTGAATAATCCAGGTTTATGGAAAAATGATTTTAAACATGATGAGAATGAAAAATAAGTTTGGTTGACGTTTTAAATAGACAAAAGTTGAGTTTTTAAGTGATCCCAGCACAAAAAGGAAGACCCGAGGCCTCCTAGGATGCTTGGACGCCTAAAAGAGATAGGAAGAGACAAGAAGGCTAAAATCTTGCTAGTATGTTCCCTTGGTACACATTTATTCTTCCACCTTAACAAATTTTTCATCATTCTCTCATTTTCAAAACAACAAAAAAATTCTATCTCTCCCTCTCTCTCTCTACATTTGGACAAGCCACAAGGAAGACAAGAAACAAATATTTTGAAAATTTTCTCAAGAACACGGGTTAAAAATATATTATTGGGTTGATAGCTAGTAGTTTCGGGTTGTAGAAACAAGGTTTTGGGTTTTATTCGCGCGTCACAACCGAACCAAACTCGTCAAACAAGTAAGTTTTTCAAAAACTTTGATTTAAAGTTGTACTTTTGTGATTATGGTGATGTCTAGAAGCTAGTTGTACAAGTTGATCGCCAAAAAGGTCAAAATGTGAAAACGAAAATGTGAAAAGGTGTGTTGTGCGTCGGCTTATAAAAAGAAAGAAAGAAAAGATTTTGAGTTTAAATAAAATGGTTGTTGTGGTAATTTTTCATTTTATAAAAATGCTTATAAGGGCTTATTTGGAGGTTTTGCTTATTCAATAAGCTAAGGAATAGCTTATTTGGGCTTATGAGATATTCGGTGTGGATGGTTTCGGTGTGGGCTCGACCCAACCGACCCATTTAGTTTCGTTCGACCCAATAAGGGTGCGTTTGGTTTTTCGTTTTTAGGAACACGCACTTGATGAACTTTATGTTGCTGTGTGCCCTTCAATTCGTTCAAGACTTTTTGCCTCACTATTTGTCCTTGAATCATCGCTTGAGTCTTCACCCTTTTCAATCCAATCAATGCTCCCCAACTTTTAGCAGCTACAATAATAGGTTAAAAAAATTTAGTACCAAACCTTTGAAAGTGAACATGGTATATATGATTTGATAGAAATGATGATACAAGAAACAAACCTAAACAATGAATAATAACCACAGAAACAAAGTCAATAATATAAAATCACCTTCGCTATGACTCTGTGATTCAATTTAGATAATTCCAGCACACAAAAAACATAAATCAAGCTTGCAAATGAATATTTATGCATTTTTCTTCAAAACCTTCTTAAACCGCAAGATTTTTTTATAGTTTTGATGTTTTGTGTAGGACATGAAAAACAGCCACGGTTACAACCGTTGTCCAAGTTAGGTTGCCCTGCCAAGATACCAGCGTACCATCAAATGCTGGCCATGGCTGCAACCACAACCCAACTCAGGTTGCCATGTCGTAACCTCCAAATACCAATGATGCACAAAAAATAAGGAATTGCAAACACCCCTAAATGAACTCTAGCATCGCTTGAATGTAAATGCAAAAAAATCAAGCTCAAACAGGTAGACAATCGAAGAAAGAGGATACATCCACCATGGCTGCAAATATAGAAATTTTTCCCGCCAAGACGCAGACAATCTCAGCTTTAATTGATCGCACTGAGACTCATCACGACCTCCTAAAATCTCATTATCATCTGATAAAAAGAGTAACGGAGTACACCCGGATAACGTGCAGATAGCCTACAAAGGCAGGCGTCTGAAATATTACGGTTTGTAGAAATGATCTTTATATGTTTTTCCAAATATGTGCCGGTAAAACACGCAAACCACAAACAATCGTAACTTTTAAATTTGCCTACCATAGCAAGCATAAGTAAATTCAATGAAGCATCAATAAAGCAATCGCTTACAACCCACGCATAAAGCAATTAACCATTACTACAGAATCACCAAAGGATGTGGTAAGCATCAGCGAATCGTCGTATAGGAGGCTCAGATAGGCTAACAACATATAGAAGAGGACACGTCCGCCAGGGATGCGACAATAATAGGTCGCCCCGCCAAGATACAGATGGTCTCATCTTTATAAAAGCTATTAAGACTCAACACAGCCAGCCTGCCACTATCGACATTTCTATTTGTCACATATAATATTCAGCAACAATATGTTCATGGAGGTTGCTGAGGCGAGATATTCTCGCACTCGACCATCCGTCCACTCCACGCAACAAAAGCCAATTCAAGGGTGGTATGAGCCTCAACCAATACGACCAAAAATTCCATAAAGAGCTGCAAAAACTTCAATTCCAAAAAGATACACCACCACATACCCATGTTAATGGTAAAAGTATAAGCAAGCCCTAACCGTAACTCTTCGTATACCAAGATTCATATGCAAGCAAGCTTACCCTAATTAAGAGAATCGTTCAACACTGATATGTTCTTTTTAGATTTCAACTTAAGAAATGGTTAGAAGAACTAGTTACTACAAAAGGAAACTCATGAATGAAGAATGAGATTCAACTTGTAGAACAGATAGTCATTAGAAGTTTGTTTACAAACTGTTACAAATGTGTTTAGAGAGAACAGAGAGAAGGAAAGGTTTACAATTTTTCAATAGCTAACTAAGAAAAGTGAATTACAAATTAGTATTTATAGAAACATCGGACATTGAGACTTCCGTGTACTTTTGTTAACTATATTAGCACATATCAATACTTCCCTATTAAAAGTTGCTTAACCCACACGCACTCTTTTTATCCTTCAAATCAAAGTCTGGACCTCTTTTTCCATAAGCTAAACAACCAGAAACAACAAACTTTTTCTTATGCCAAACACCCCAATATCTACTATATAACTTGATGAGGTGTCATTTTATACACTTTTTCAGGGTCGTTTAACCCCCTAAATCACGTGTTTATGCCCAAAATAGGTACTTAATCGTTCCTTTTTAGCTATTTTGCATTTGGAAGAATTACACGTGACTTGGGCTTATTTGGAGAAGAAACGGACAAGACTACGGACGTACACCAACATCTCTCAAGATAATGTTCTCAGCGGCTGGAGACAGCGTCACAGATACAATGTGATGTCGCCACAACGAAGACCGTGACGGCATCACAAGATTCAAAGACGGCGTTAGAGCACACGACCTAGCCCATTATCTAGAATATTCTCTTTCATGATGGCGTCACGATTAAAACGTGACACCGTCACAGCGATTTTCTTATATATACAAACTCGAATTTAGGGTTTTGAGTGTGTAACTTTATAATAAAAAGAGGGTACGAACCCTAGTTGATTATAGCTGTTATGAGGACCGAATTAGGGCCTAAAAATCCTATTGTACTTCCTCCAACTCATGTTTTAATCAAGTAAGGTTTATTTAATCATTCAATATGTTTATGTGTTGTTTGATTCATCTATGTTATTGCTTTATCTTTAACATGCTTGGCTAAACCTCCTATTGTATTTATTTATGATTGTAGAAACCTAAATGTAGATCTTAGTGGGTGTTGATTCTTTGTATGGATTGCATGTTTAGGTCCTTAGAAAACCAGCTTTTGTTTGTATCGCTATTGATATGTCTAGGGAAACATGATTGTGTAGAAAGGATACCATCGGGTAACAGTCTTCATACTACCTTGCCCCTTAATATGCTTGATCCACTTCTAATATATTTCACATGCACTTAGTATACTCTTAGGGGCCTTTTAATAGTCTTCATACTACCTTACTTGTGCGTTGCTCTAACGGAATACTAAGTAGACGGCGGGTTCGTGTAATTCGTTCATGACTTAGGAAATAATTACACAGATCATCACAAGTGTGACAAAGCAACAACACTAATGGGGGTGGGGGGGGGGGGGGGGGGACGAAGCCATTCTAGGGGTAACTACATGATAAATAAACACAATCATTTTATCATATTGTTATCACCATTAGTTTAGATTTATATTTAGTTCAATAGCTAAAACCAACCAACCTCTCCAATATATGATTTTACCTGCTTTCATAAACTATAAAAACACAAAAAGAATCTTCCCTCAACCCTTAGAATTCTGTTAGACCGTGATCAAGCCTTCCCAACCTATTCCTTGAGTGAACGATAACAACCTACGAGTCTTACCTATACTACTACTACAACGATTAGTGCTCTGCTAGGAGTTTAACACTTTCTTGTAGAAGTCTAACGACGACTGCATCAAGTATTTGGCGCCCACGCTGAGAATAGTTAGGTTTTGATCATAGTTTAGCTTAGTTCTACTGCTTAATCCTTCAAGTAGATTAATTTTCGCATACAAGCTTCTATAGTCCTATCTTTTTCTTTGTGTTATCTGTTTCGTAACCCATTCTCGTCAACCACCATGGGAGACGAGAATCCTATCCGCACTCCTGGAGACTATTCTAAACCTAGCCACGAGGGCTACAGGAATACCATCGAGCTTCCCATAGGGAATTGTGGGGTGGTGTGGTGGTGGGTTTTTGTGGGTGGAAAAAAATTGGGGGGGGGGGGGGGGGGGGGGGGGTGGGGGGGTTAAAAAAAAGTAAAAAAAGGAAAAAGATACAAATTGGACCATCTTCGACCGACTCCATCCGTTGGTGCAAAACGATGCTTATTCCACGACATCGGTATGAGGAACCAAACCAACACCTATGATTCCTTAAACTGTAAATCACTTGACCTGAATGGTGAAATTAGGAAGAATGTCATGTGTTTATTTTAATTTTCCTTACGCGATCCAAGCAAGCAATTGGCTTGGAACGACTTCTAGCAGGATCCATCCACCATATGGGAGGATCTTACTACACGTTTCCCTTGCTGTAATTCTTTCCCCACCAGAAGCTCGCAAACTTTGCAATGATATCCTGATGTTCCAACAACATCATAGAGAATATCTATCCGAAGCATGGACTTGTTTTAAGGACTTACTCCAAAAAGTCCCTCATCATGGCATAGACCTTTGGCTCCAAGTCCAATTTTTTTATGACCATGTCAATCCCGTCACAAGATGAACCATTGACCAATCGGCCGGTGGTAAGCTTTGTGACCTCAACACTTAAAAAAAAAAAAGAAATAAAAAGGGAAGAATCTTGGGCATTATTAAGACCTCTCCCTCTATGACAACGAAAGTTAGAACAACCCAAGGGATTTCGCTAAACTGATCAAGGTAATCACTTTGCCTCAAGACGTCCCGAGTACATCCGACCACTGTCTAATCGAGCTCGAAAATCAAGTTCAACGATTGATGGAAGCTCATCTTGCTACGACACAACCTACCCAAGTGAACAAAGTCACTACCTCATGTGAGATCTGCAGTGGCCTTCACGACACTTAGTATTGCATGGAAATCCTAAACAGCCTTTTTGACTACGCACCTCCGTATCAATGAGGCGAAGTAATGAATACTTTTAAGCCTGAGCAAAACAATCTTGGTGACACCTACAATGCGCCATGGAAAAGTCACCCAAACCTTAGGTGGAGACAACCCTAAAATTCCCAAAATAACTTTTCAAACCCACCTAACCGGTTCCAACCCAACGATTCGATCTCAACCATTCCTTTAACAACCGTCCTCAAAATTTTAACAACCAATCAAATCTAGAAGGACTGGTTTCCGAGTATACACTTTTTCAGGGTCATTTAACCTCCTAAATCATGCAAATATGTTCAAATTATGTGCTTAATCATTTGTTTTTATGTTTTTAGCATTTGGATGGCTTTTGGAGGAAATATACGTGACTTGGGATCAATTGGAGAAGAAACAAACAAGCTACGACTCTACACCGAAATCTCTTAAAGAAATATGTTTAGTGCCTAGAGACGGCGTCGCAATTCCTAGCGACGTCGTCATACTTACAAGCGACGACGTCAGGATCCTTACGACGGTGTTAGAACGTAGCCGCCTCAAAAGAAACCCTAAAAGATTCGGTGAAGCGACGGTGTCAGAAATCTTACGACGCCGTCGCGACTTCTTTTTCTATATATACCCACAGTTTTTAGGGTTTTGAAGTGTGTAAATTTTGGGATCCGATCCATAGTTTTAGAAGACGAATTTGGCTGCTACTTAGGCCATTTTTAGGGTGTCAAAATGCTATTTTATCTGCCATTAACTCATCTTCTAATCAAGTGAAATCCTTTACCTTTTATCATTCAATATTTCTATGTGTTATTTTATTGAATTATGTTCTTCACTTGCTTATAATATATCCGGCTAGATCCATTAGTATTTACTTGTAATTGTATGAAACTTATTATGTAGATCTTTATTATGTTGCTTTTTGTGATGGATGTGCGTGTTAGGCTTTAGAAAACTAGCCATAAGATATTGAATTGGCATAGACGTCTAGGGAAACACGAGTATGTAGAAAGGATACCATCGGTAATAGTCTTCATACTACCTTACCCCTAATATGGTTGATCCCTCTTAAGTGTTTTAATTGCATGTAATGTACTCTTAGGAGCCTTATAATAGTCTTCATACTACCTTACTTGTGCGTTGCCTTAACGGAATATTACATAGACGACAGGTTCGTGTAAATC
>BQNB010008344.1:0-12500 GCA_026074375.1 Tanacetum coccineum | reverse complement strand
GGGGGGGGTGGGGTTGTGGGGGGGGGGGGGGGGGGGGGGTGGGGGGGGGGGGGGGGGGGGGGGGGGGTGGGGGGGGGGGGGGGGGGGGGGTGGGGGGTGTGGGGTGGGGGTTGGGGGTGGGGGTGGGGGGGGGGGGGGGGGGGGGGGGGGGGGGGGGGGGGGGGGGGGGGGGGGGGGGGGGGGGGGGGGGGGGTGGTGGGGGGGGGGGGGGGGGGGGGGGGGGGGGTGGAGGGGGGGGGGGAGCCTTATAACTGGTTGAACAAGTTATCGATCCTGGGAGAGAGGATAACGGTTCTTGATGGTCAGCTTGTTCAACTCCTAATAGTCTATACACATCCGGAATGAAACATCCTTCTTCTTAACGAACAGCACAGGTGCTCCCCACGAAGAGTTACTTGGTCGAATAAAACCCTTGTCTTGCAACTCTTGAAGTTGTTCAGACAACTATTGCATTTTCGATGGTGCTAATCGATAGGGAGACTTCGCAATCGGCGTCGCTCCAGAAACTAAGCCTATGCGAAATTCAACTTGTCGTTGAGGTGGCAATCCTGCTAGGTCTTCAAGAAATACCTTGAGAAAGTCTCGTATGATTGGGATATCACCTAACTTCTGCTCATCCATTTTTGTACTCTTAAAGGATTTTGGCTTTCCTTGGTTAGTTCTCCTTGAACCAGGAGTGTCTTGCCACTTGCCAAAGGTATCCTAACCACTTTCTCATTGCAAACTATCTCTGCCTTATGTCTAGACAACCAATCCATTTTTACAATAACATTAAAACTTCCATGACCAACCGGTATCAAGTCTATAGTGAACATGGAATCTCCTAATTCTAGTATGCACACGCATATAATCCTATCAGTTTCTACCTTTTACCATTAACTACTTCAATCACATAACCATGTCTTAAGGTACTAGGTTTTACATTTAATAAAGGCACAAATTCAGTGGAGATGAAACTAAAATCAGCTCCAGGATACAATAATACAGTAGCAAAAGAATATCGAATCAAAGGCTAGGAAACATATAAGGGATTTCACAAATAAAAATTGATGAGGATCAAATGTCATGAGAATCCTTTAAAAGGAAGGATAGAATATCTGTACTGATGGGAAACGCAAAAGAAAGAATAAACAAGCATACCACGACTAAAGGAAAACATAACGAATAATAATACATACCAAGATTGATAACTAAGGAAGATAGAATTCTTATGCCAATAACCGACTTTGTCCGAAAGAACCAACTATAAACTATTTTTTAAAAAATAATTTTAAACATAAAAATCATCTTAAATGTAATTTCTATCAAACTCATTTTAAACATGATATTCATAAAAAAAAATCAAGAGATAGTATATAAAAGTGTATCACATCTTACTCGTATAAATCGTTTTAATCACACTTTTCAGAATAAATAAAAATAAAATTTATCAAAAACAAGCATATAAAAATAGTATCATGTCTCATTCGTAACGATTATCTTAAACATAGTTTTGACAGTCAACTGCTATCACATTATTTCATAAAAATCATTGTAAGCATAGTTTTTTTATAAAAATTAGAAGACAATCATATAAAAATGATATCGTAATAAACTAATTCAAAAATAGTTTTCCCAAACATCTTCAAGATATATTTCAAAAGGATTTTCACACTTCATTATCATTATAAAAATGTTTTTTACACAAAGGAGAAAATTTAACAAAGGGATTATCACATTACTGCGAGGGAAATCAAAGGGGATTATATGAAGCAATGATAAAAGAGAGTACGAGGAACCACATAGTCATAATAATAGTCAAACGAACACGTACAAGTGAAATTCATGCAAAGACATTACGAACCAAATTGGGGGGGGGGGGGGCAAGAAACGTTAAGGGGAACTCATTTTTTTCCATTTTTACTAACGATGAACAGAACAAACTAGCGGAAGCATCGATACTAACATTGTCGCAAATACATGTTACATAACCAAGGATGTGTAAAAGAAAGGAGTTTAACATCCACACTAATATGTTATGAACAATTAGTGCTTGAAAGAAAAATTAGATATTTGTACCAGTAATCAATTCAATGAAGATCCAATGAATCGTACCAATAGCCAAAGGAAGCCGATCCGAACAAACCATATATATCAAGAACGCTAAATAGGAAAGATAGAATATCCATACTAACATGGTACGAACAAGGAATGCTAGAATGAGAGTTATATATCCAAAAGAATAATCGAGCAAACGAGCAACCTCAATAATCAAAACAGTGGTTAAAAGAGTACCGGATTTTCGTAGAAAGTTAGATAGAAGGGAAAAAACTTACTGAATATGCATCTATTCATACACAATTGCACATAACACAACATCTTACACTACCACCTAACAAGCAAACATTGATCCATGCAATCATAGTCACAAGTCCATGTGTGTGATGCCTTTATAATTATGTTGGCCACTGATTCGTGGATTAGTACACACTTATATAGCAACCCTAATACAGATCCTGACCGAATGCCCTTGACCAAGGCAAAAGGTCAAATTCCACAAAAGGAGAAGATACACAAGTAAGAATCAATGATAAAAAGATTCCCCTGAGCTTAAACTAGTTCCCACGAAGAGATATTCCCGGGTCGTTATGTCCAACGAGGCACAATTGAAAGTTATCCTGGTTTGATGAGAAATTGAATGATGAAGAATATATGATGGAAACACTGATATAATTACAACTAAAATTAATTAAATAAAATCTAATTTATTCTACGGGAAACAAATATAGGAAATGGAGATCTTAAAAACTACGGGAAACAAAATTAGTTATAGGGAAATCCTAAAATTAAATCTAAATTAAATACGGGGAACAGAATAAGGTATCGGGAAACCTAAATATTAAAAATTAAGAAAAATAAATGCTAAATTAAATTAAAAATCAAAATTAAATTCTAATTAACTTAATTTGAAAAATAAAGAAAACTAGAACTAAAACGGAGGTCGTTTGAATGCTAAACGAAAAGAAACGGTAAAACGCACCCGGTAAAACGGGTCTAAAACTGAAATTTAAGAAAAATTAAGCCTACACTAAATTTTATATTTTTCCTAGACACTAAATGACAAAAGAAAATTTTATAAAAAAGAAAAATATTTTTTTATTAATTTTTGGATTTTTTATGAATTTTTAAAGATTAATAACTAATTAAAACTAAGAAAATAGAAAAAGACAAAAAATAAAAGTACAAAAATTCTGAAAAAATAAAATTAAATAAAGAAAAAGTTAACAATTCTAAAAATATAAAAATGCCCAAATTTTACTGATTTAAATAAAAGTAATTAAACTAATTAATATTAAACCTAAACTAATTAATTAAATAACCTAAAGGCTAACTGCTGTTAAACTAATGGACTAACGGTGAAATTGGGAAAGGACTAACATGGAAAAGAGTTAATAACTAGAAGCACTAACAATGTTAACAAAGAAACTGGAAATTACACAAATGGTCCCTGAGTTGGACCCCGACTAACAACTTTGGTCCAAAGTGCTTATTTTTGAAAACTTATAAAAGCAAACTTATTAAGGGGCTTAAGGGGAACATTTTTCCTAATAAGCACTTTGTCTAAAACTCACTAAATAAGCCAGAAATTTAAGCTTTTAATGACAGCAGGCTAAATAAGCTTAACAGCTTATTTAGCTTTTCTTTTTGGGATTTAAAGCTACAAAATAAGCTACAAACTATGGGAATAAGATACTAGGCTAAGGGAGTCCTAATGATAAGCTAAGGTAACCTAATAAGCCCTAAGATAAGCTGAATTTAAATAAGCTATTCAAAACTGTTTATATAAAAAACAGAAAAAGGTGACTTTTGAGCTTATATTAAGCTGACTAAATAAGCTAACTAATGGTTTTAAACTGCTAAACCTAAAAGATAAACCTATAGGCTATATTAAAAAGCCATAAAAACCTATGGCTTAATATTGAATAACCTAGAAAAAGTGGGGCTTAATATGGTGCTCAGCACCAGGGGAAGGTAAAACAGTGGCTTAAAGCCCTTTTTGGCTTTATCAATTAAGTCATATGAGCTTTTAACCCAAATCCAACCAAAGACAGATTTAAAGGCATGTAATTAAGGCTTATATCCAGATTTGAGCTATAATGACTAAGACATGCTAAATTTTAAGGTTGGTTTGGCTGTTTTTCAGACTTTGGACAATACTACTTAACTTTACTTAGTTACTTGAAAAATGACAGATCAATGGGGCTTGGGATAAAGGCTGTTAAGACTGAAATAAGCACAAAAAAAAAAAAATTGGTATGCTTAAGCTGTTTAAACAGCTTAAGCTGTTTAGCACACTTTGGCTTTATAAAATTCTGACAAAAGACCAAGGTTTCTTAAAAACTAATTTTTAACTACAAACTTATGATTAAACTACCCTAATGAGTCCCACACACTCAGCCAAAGTTGGCTGAGTGAGTATGACCCATTGCAACACCCAAATGACCCATTTTCAGTGTAAACCAAACACCCCCTTAATTTATAAAATTCGAGTTTTTATCTTTTTAAATGAAATGAAGGCTGAATAAGGGTGTTACAATAAATGCTTAATAGCTTAAATACCTTTTTTAAACAGTTTTAAAGAGATTAAAAAGGGCTTTATAAGAGATTTAAGATTTCAACAGTAGCAAATTCAAGAACACAATTAACTTTTTATTAAAAACAGAAAATTACAACATATGGCTTTTAAATAAAGCTGAATCACAACTAATGCTTAATAAAAGACTTTTAAAATTAAAATTACACTAAAACATAAAAAAAGTGGTGTGTTGGGTTCGGCTTGCTCTTCTCCCTTTTATAGCAGCTCTCTTCCTTCTCTTTGTGTTGGGATGAGCTTGTTGTGAGAGTGTGCAAGTAATCCAAGCAATCCTAGCCCTTTGTTGGCCTTCTCATTATCTCAGCCATTGATGGGTGCTTCGGGTTGAGTGAACTTGCCAGGGGAGAGGGTATAGGGGTAATGGGTAAGTGGGAATTGGTGTGGGTGAGCTGTGAGTGGTGTACTGGAGAGGTGGTTTGGCCATAAAACCGTGGGAAATGGGGGTATGGTTTTTGGCGGGAGTGGGTTGAGGACAGTTATGGTTGGGAAGGTTTAAAAGGGAAGAATGAAAAAGATGCAAGAGTGGCCCTTGATGTTTCTTTCTCTTTTCATTTTCTATCTAAGCCGGGTTTTAGTTATAAAAAGGTTTGGAAAATAACAGAATTGGTCCTTGTGGTTTATAACAAAAGAAGTAAAAGGAGGGTTTTGGGTTATGGCAAAAATGGTCCCTGCTGTTTTATAACTAAAAGGGTTTAAGAAAGGTTTTGGAAAATTGCATTTTCAGCCCTTGTGTTTTATGACTAAAAGAATAAAAGAGGTTTTGATAAATTGCAAAAATGGTCCCTGCTGTTTTAACTTAAAAGAAATAAAGAAGGTTTAAGCAATTTGCAAAACTAGCCCTTGTGTTTTATTTTCCTATTTTTCTTAATAAAACAACTTTCAAAACTTGGCAATTTTGGTCCCTAAGGTTTATAAAAATTGAATGTGGGCTTTTGTTGGGCTTGGGTTTGTGTTGGGCCCATTGGGCTTGTATTGGGCCCACTGGGTTTGGGTTTGGGCCCAATAAGGTACAGGCTTATGTTATTGGGCTTTTTAAGGCCCAATAAGGTATAGGTTTGGTTATTGGGCTTTTTCAAGCCCAATAAGGTTATGGAGTGGGTTTTGTGTGTACAATGGCTGAGATTGGCTGTAACTGGGCTAGGATTGGGCCTTCAAAGTCTTCACAGTCTTCATAGATATACTATTGGGCTTTCCCGGCCCATCAGATGGGTTAAGATTGCATTCAATAGTATTCTTCAGTTCCGGCTCCGGTTTGACTGCTGATTCTTCAGTATTGACTCTGACTTTGGCATTTTTGGACTTTGGCCTTGATTTTGCACAGTCTTTTCCATTCCATGCTCAGTTTTGTCATTTTGGCTTGGTTTTCTGTCTTTTTGTTGATATCCACTTCCTGCACAATACAAATGCAAAACAAACATATATTTGGCAGTTTTTGTCTGTTTTTGGTCATTTAAGCTCGTTTTTAGAGGTAAAAGATATGTGTAATTAAGCACTTATCATCCCCCAATCTAAGGTTGTGGTGTCCTCACCAATGTTATGAAGTAAAACACGAAGCCCCGTTTTCTCCATTTTCAAAATTTACTCTAATCTACAACTTAATTTTTGGATTTTCTCATTTTTAACAAGTTTGACTTTCTTTATTTATTAACTGGGATCATAGAATGAGAAGCGTCCGTAGAGTGATCTACGGATGTCCTGACGGATAATTTCATCGTCCTCGATTTTTCACAAGTTCCAAGCTAAGCAATTAAACAAGATCATTGTCGATATAAGTTTATATGTTAAGCCCTCATACTTATGACTTGTGAATTTTCAACTCCCAACATGGATATACGATTGAATGAGTGTACTCATTTTAATTTAACCATAGATCAACTTATTTTCATAGTCATAATTCAAAATGGATCATGACTCAAAGCAACAACTTATTCGTAACTTGATTTCGAGATTTAAACTTTAGAACTTTTTGCAACATATTCGACATTATAATCATAAGTTCTTAAAGCTAGGAATGCGTTGCTTAGTTTGAACCCCTACCTCGTGGTTAAGAAGCAGGTATCACTAACCAACGACCGTGTTCTTAGTTTGAGACCACCCTGTTGCTAGAGTAGTGGGAAATTACATCAACACCTTATTCTAATATGGATAAGGATGGGTCTTAGTTTAAAACCCTCACACTAGACCTTTCTTCCAAGTGAGATATCATGGACACACCAAAATCCTTAGAAGCAAAGAACGTCTTAGTTTGAAACCCCCACTCGTTGCTAGCGGGAGTAGGATATCACGACAATCGCTTTTACTTGCTCCATAATATCAACTGCATGCTTCATTGGCAAAATTTCAATATTCATGCATTTTTGCATTCACATTTCATTCATGCTTCTTTGGCATTTATCTTTTAAATCACTATAAAATCTCGCTTTGAAAACTCAAGTTACAAATTTGAAGCTTTTTCTGAAAACATCGATTGACTTAGTTGAATTAATTTGAGTACGTATGATTAGGTGGATTAGAAATTCACGGGAGAGAAAACCACAAGTTACTTGTATAAGTTTTTAGAAGAATCTTGCTTAGCACATAAACTATTTTTAACTCTATTCATTTCCGTTCTTCACTTTATTAAAATTTCAAAGCTTTAGAATTCGTGAAAGCTTGGCCTAAAGGAACTAGCTAGGCTCAACAGCCCGATCAAGTCAAAATTTATTCTTAGAAAGTCAAAATTGTGACAAAACACTTATTTTGTTTTTGAAAATTTTTAAATTTTTTCATTTTTTTGAAATTTTGGTGGTAAAAACGAGATTACGTGAAAACAACGGCTGCAGGCACAATCAAATCGAAGATCCCCCCCATACTAGAATGAAACATTGTCCTCAATGTTTTATGAAGGGTCTCTACGTAAATCCTAAGCCGTTTATGAATTATGCTAAAGATAAACGTTAGTCGATAAGATTAGGATATCAGATTCCCAAATGAAGCTGAGGATGTGAAGCTCTTGTGATCGAGGGACAAGAACCGCGAGCACGAGAGGCTTCAAAAATCTGGGACATCCTGGACAATACAATAATACAAACATGAAACATGGATAATGGAAGAGGCGAGCCTCCTCACAACAACAAAACTTATTAGCAAATAGAAAGAAGATAGAATGGATAAGCATGGGTTGCCACCCACGAAGCGCTTGTTTTTGTTAACCGAGTCTTGAGCCTGACTCGACCTCGAATTCATTGGTCCATGGGGGAGCAAGTGGAAGATAAAATCTCCATCGGACTTTCATTCAAGTGGTTTGGATAAACATTGAATTTTATGAAAGTTCTACTCCGATGAGATACACCCAGTATAAAAGAATGATAAATGGAGATGCCAGGGTCAAAAATGGTATCTTTATTCCCACAGGAGAGAAGATATGGAGGAGCAACTGGATACGTAAGAAATGGAAGAAAGATCCATACAACATAAGTGAAAAGAGATTCACTAGAAAGTATGAAATCCAGATTAAGGGTGGGATGGGTGGGTAAAACATTAGGCACATGAACTCTTGGTTCTCTTGTTGGGATAATATCCTTCACCACATCCATAGTAAGATTGCCTAGCTCGGGCTCAATCTTAAAGCAGAAATGATCATACTCCGGTGGAGATATGATGTGAGCAAGTTCATCGGCGAACTCCTCATGATTAAAGTTACTCCTATCGGCAAGAGGAAATGCTTTAATCGAAAGATCAAAGATGAACAAATCATATTAAGAAAAATTAGCATGAGTAGTGGTACTGCCACTACTCTTTTCTTTAATATGATCATCATAGAAGGCTTCATAATCTGGAAGAGAATAATCAGAACGAGTAGTGGTACTGCCACTACTCTTCTCTTCCAAATCAAAGCAGAAAGTTTCAGATTCGGGTGAAGAATTATCAAAGGTGTTAGTCTCCTCCAAGAAAAAGTTAGGAAAGGTGGAGGAAGACTTGGTTATAACATTGGAAGATGGAGTGGGATTATCTTTTAATGCTTCGATGTTAGCAATAAGAAGATTGACATTCAACAATTTTTCACGAAGGATATCGTCTTTGATTGTTAGAAGAATATCGGTATCAATCCCTCCAACTTCCGGGATAACAATCTCCACCACCTCTAAGCTGACGATCTCAGCATCGGGAGGTGATGCATCGACATAATCGATGTTCTCATAAGAATCGTCATCACTCGAAGAATAATCATTGTTGGAATCGATGATAGTCTCAGAATGTTCTTTGAAAGCTTCAAGAGGGGTAGGATTGTTACAAAGAGGCACATCACACACACTGTCGGGAATACCCTCGGACTCACTTGGGATTGGGACAAGGTTCTCAACACTAGACTTTATTACTTCGTCCGATTCCGTTGCCGGAATAGTGTCAAGATGCTCGTCCCCCATACTTAGAGAGTTAACGGGCTCCTTGGTTGGTAAGACGGGTGTGATTGCAATGGTATAGTCATCGTCATCATCATAGCAAATGGGAATCTTCCAATATCTTTAGCCGCTTGTTCTTCCGCGATTCGCTTTTCTTCTTCCTTCTTTTGTATAGCTTGATCAACCAAATCACGTAAGGTTGTCATTTGTTCCATAAGCTTATTTTGAGAATTGAGAAGCTCATTTTGGGAATTGAAGATTGGATGATTGACGGTATATTGCGGGGGTTGAACTTGGTCAAAACCAAAAAGATTTTGAATACATAGCATGAATTTTGCTCCTGATTATAGTCATTCATTCGTTGGTTGACATTGTAAGTTTCATGAGGACCCCGCGATTTTCCACAACAAGATATTGTTGTGGAAAAATCGGTGAAAGTTTGTGGAAAATAATCAAATTTGATTGAAAATCATGGGTCCGGGTTGTTAGACGATGGACATGAGGTTGACAAATCGGAACCCGTAATGTGAATCGTTCCCACGTAACTCACGAGAGTGTGGTACGTACTGTGGTTGTGGAGATGGTTTTGCAACACTGGAGAATCTTTAGAAGAGTACGGGAATTGAAATCATCGAATTTGTGTTTCGTTCCAACTTTACATATTAAAAACAAACTCATGTATTCATTGTCAACCAATTTTTTGGATGTCCAAGAAGACATTGTTGTTGCAAACTTTGCAAGTTTTGTAGGGGCTCATCAATGGTTTGATTTTTGCATGGTCCGGATTAGAGAGTAATCGGAACTTTTTGGAGGGCAACTTATAAGCGTTATTGAGCAACTTTCCCACAAGACATTACATGTGCATTGTCGACAAAGAAGATTCATCTAACGAATCCCCGCACTAGTGATACAATGGTCAATGTGTGGCAGGACTTGGTGAGAAATTTTCACTGAGGGTTCCTGATTACAACGATTGTCTCGCGAGGAGCATTAACCAACGTTGGTTTTTGTCGTCGGATGACTCGGAAGTGTCTTGGAAGTCTTTGAAAAATTCATTTTCCACACAGTTTGTAAGCAAACCTTCCATAAATTCCTTTCGTAAAAGAGCACATCCTTGACAATATGGACCATCAATCGGGGTTCCACACTTTGCACACCTTGCACAATTTCGAGGGGGTTTTAGGGAACATGAATTCTTGTCTTTAAGACCCCTTTCAAACAACCACCGTTTGAAGTGTACAAACTTCCACAAGCGAGCATTTTTTATCGCGTAAATTGGATTCTAATCGATAATCGAATGACGTTCATAAGACAGTTAAACATGATATGGATAAGAAAAGATTTAAATGATACGAGAAAAAGAATGATGTTTTTGGGTTTTCCATCAATTACAATTTATTTTAACGGACAAAATGATAAGAACAATTTAAGCTCCAAATTAATATGGCTCACTTCACGGTAATCTCATCAAAATGATAACCTCACACGGGAGCGAGGAGTAGAATAAGCGCGAAGTTATTTCTCCTTTCGGGTCGTAGTTCTAGGAAACAACCATCCTTATTACCACCTTTATAGTTTATTTACTTTTCGTGTGAGCCTGTGCCTGTCGTAAGAGACACAAAAGGCAAGTTTTTAAATCTTTTGTTCGAGTTGGGAACCAACAAGTTCACCGGAACTTATTATGATAATACCTCAGTTGAGAATATTATATTTTGGTATTTTACCAAGTTGTGAATTTTATTTTCTTTTTTTTTTTATTATGGACAATGTTTTTATATTTTTGATTTTTTTTTTTTTTTTTTTTTTTTTTTTTTGGATTTTTTAAATGATAATTATACTAAAAAGAAATGAAAAATATTTTTGTACTTTTTTATATTTTTATAATAAAAGAAAATATTCACACTTTCAAAAACAATTGGTCAAACGTAACGACAAACGTTTACACAGCCTCCCCGGCAGCGGCGCCAAAAATTGATCCGCTCAGACTACACCTTAAAATATATACAATATAATAAAATATCAAATATATAGTAAGAATAGTCTATAAGCAGAGTCAATGATACCGAGAAGTAGTATAGAGTTTTCCCGGGTCGTAAATCCCCAACGAGGCTGGAATGGTAAATCGATACGAATGAATTGATGATTTGAATTGAGAAACAATTGATTTTGATTTTTAACTAGATAAACTAAAATTAATTAAAGAAAACTAAAATTATTCTACGGGAAACAAGCAGTGGAAAATGGGAATCTTAATTAAAACTACGGGGAGCAGAAATAGTTATACGGAAATCCTAAAATTACGGGGGCATAAATAATGGCAATGAAAATCCTAAGAAATCTACGGGGAACTATGTTTAGGCTAAAAAATGCTTAAACTAAAATAATTAAAATTAATTTAACTAAATTAAATATGCAATTATAGACTACCGGGAATTAAATCGCAAGTAAAATCTAAAATTTTACAAAATAAGTCATAAAATTTATTTTAAAATTTATAATAAATTAAAATATTCTAACTTAAAGAAATGTAAAAAAATTTCAAAATCGAGTTAAAAGCGAACAAGAACGGTAAGAAACGAAAAAGTCGAACTCTGTAAAGAGCCCGGAATGAAAATTTGGGCAAAAAGCACCCTACACAAGTTTTAATAATTTTCCTACAAACTAGCTGATTAAAGAAAATTTTCTAAAAAAGAAAAATAATTTTTTGTTAATTTTTGTATTTTTTATGAATTTTTAAATATTAAGAACTAATTAAAACTAATTAAATAGAAAAAGACAGAAAATAGTATTACAAAAAAATCTGAAAAAATCAAATTAAATAAAGAAAAAGTTGAGGAATCTAAAAATATAAAAAGCCCTAAAAGTTACTGTAGCATCTTTATTATTAATGAAATACTAATTAAAATTAAACCTTAAAACTAAATTAAATTAAATTAAATAACTAACTAAAGCTAACTGTTGTTAAAACTAAAGGACTAACAGTGAAAGGACAAAAGGACTGACGGGGTAACAAGCTAACTAACAAAGGGGACTAACAATGCTAACTATAAAAGAAGAAATTACACAAATGGTCCCTGAAGTGGACCCCGATTACAAGAAGAGTCCAAAGTGCTTATTAGCAAAAAGCTAAAGAAGCAAAGTTGTAAAGGGGACTTAGGAGAACATTTTTCATAAAAGGAGTATAAGCTGTAGTGGACTAAATAAGCTAAAAATGTGAGCTTTTGGGCTGACAGAAACTTATAAGCTTATTTGGCTTTTTCTTGGGGCTTAAAAGCTCAAATTAAGCTGAAAAGTGATTAAATTAACTTAACTAAGCTATTTCTACTTATTTTAACTAAATGCAGCAAGAATAAGCCCTAAAATAAGCTGAAACAAGAATAAGCTAACTTAACTTAATTGTAAAAAAACAGAAAAAGGGCTACTTTGCAGCCTAAATAAGCTAACCTAGAGAAGGAATTAAGCTGAGCTACTTTGGGGGCTTAAAG
>BQNB010008343.1:0-90300 GCA_026074375.1 Tanacetum coccineum | reverse complement strand
TGTAGCTACATTCCATTGTTCTTATCGGTTTTTTGGGAATATATTTTTTACCGGGGTTTGAATTCCCCTTTACCCAAAAAAGAAACCCTAATTTGACCCATTTTACTTCCTAGCTTAACGAATCGTTATTTTAAACTTGTGTTGCGTTAAAACATCATATTTTAGTCTATTGAAATGTTAAACTAAGCTTGCATGGCAATTTGGACATGTTTTGTAATTATAATCCATGCAAGGGGTATATATCATAACTTTTAGAAACTTATAACTAAAAGGACTAAAATTGTCATTTTATCAAAGTTATAACTCCAGGGATCTATTATGTCACTTTTCAAAGTCCAAGGCGTTTACTTGGTATATCTTTCAAAGTTGAAGGACCAAAGTCGTAAAAATGCAAACCCTAGGGGTCTACTTGCAATTTTCCTAACCCGGGGTCTAAAATGTAACATTTTGAAAAAGTATAAAAACACATTCAAAACATTACAAGACATAACTTTAATTAACGCTTGACATGCTTAACATTTCCAGATATTGAATAAAACGCTTAAAACTGCTTATGTTATAACGATTATATCATTCATCATCAATGTGCTTTCAAAAATCATGTCCCGGATTCATATCATACCACTATACTAGGGAGCTTCATATTAAGGTGTTTCATCTTGGTATTACGTTCTGACTGAGTTGTTGGGTTTACGATTTGAAGTGCCCTAGCTCCTCAAACGTTTACTGAATAACTTTTGAATTATGATGGCCCGAACAGTGTTATGATAATTTTTATATCAAAACCGACATCGATGTAAAATCTTACATATTCAATCAAACTAACACCTGACATATATTATCCCAGGTTGCCCGTGACGAAGCCATTACTTTCATTCCATATACCTTTGCTATCAATTTCCCTATAACCGTTCAGGTGAAGTTCATAACCTCGCCTTTACTTATTCACATGTTTTATAAACCCGCGAGGGGGATACATGCTGCTATAAACAGAATGGCAATAATTGCCAGTATGCTAATTCAATTTACCTATTGCTAAAGTAACTACTTTGGCTTTAAGTCTCATATATCATCGAACCGTTAATTACTCTCCGTATAAGCAGGATGATGTGAAGAATCTATTTTGCTTTGGACTCCCCCGTTTGGTGTACCCAGATTACGTGTAACCAATTGGCACAACATTAGAAAATCACGCGGGATATTATTGCAAAGGAACTCGCAGGGGCATAACTATCAACCATACCTTCCGGCTTCAGATTCATGAGCTAATGGCAATAATAAATATGTTTTTCAATACTAGGTGTATATCAACGTAAACCAAATATCGCATTTGCATTCAAATTATATTTACTTTAAAACCTATGATTTCACTCAACCTTTGTGTTGACTTTTTAGCATATTTTATCTTAGGTAACTAATGGCATGGAGTGGCGAGGACAAAGAAGGAAAAACTATTATCATTCACAACTTTGTAAATAAGATGTTGGGGACCTCTCTTTTTTAAAACTCTGAAGAAATAAATGAAAAGAATAACTATATTTTTATAAACGACTTTCTTTATTATTTTCGTTTTTTCTAATGATTGTGACTCATTGTACCTTGAAGTAATACCCCAGATTAGCTTCCGCTGCTATATGTAAAAAATGGGGGTGTTACAGTTTGATTCTATCAATTTTTCTTTTGAATCGACTTCTTGAGCTCTTACAAAATTTACTTGTTTGGTTTCGCTAGGTGACCCTTTGGTAAAATAAATCCCTAAATCGATTTATCTCTGAAAGGTTTTTGAGAACTTATTATTTTCTTAAGTGATGACTACTATCATTAAATTGGATTAGCCTAGATATTTCTTTTCTCGCTTCACTTTTTCAAACTTAATGTCTTGACATAATTTCTGCATTCTTCATTTACTTCTAACCTTTTTCTAACCTAATAATTTAATCTTTAATTCTAGTGCTATTTCCGTTCTCTAATCTATTTTTGTCTTGTTTTAGAGTTTATTTTTTAGCCATGACTTTTTAATCCTATATTGCATAGTCTACTTATATTCACTATCCTAAGACATTTTCGTCTAATGAATGATTTGTCATCACTAAATATTCGGTTTCGAAAAGGTATCCTCATTGGAAAGGTTTTAGCCATTATACCACTTTTTTTCCTTGTCTTCTCCTCTTCATCTTCGTCGCTATCACTCCAAGATCCTCCAACAAACGCCTTTTGATTTTGATATCTTGATAGTTTCAGACATTCTCCGATGAGATGATTTGGATCTCCACATTAAAGCATTTTCTTTTGCCTTTGCCATTTTTGTCGTCTTTATTTCTTTGGAATGATTTTCTCTCCATGTGGTTTTCTTACGAATCGTCCTCGTCTTTTGAAGAATTTCTTAAGTCTCCTTATCGGCCATCGCATATTCTTCATCTTCACTATTGGAGTTTGAGCTATCCTTCATCACCAATTCCTTTCTAGCATTCAGGCAATAGATCTATTTGTATCTCTTTTGCTTTTGACCGTTTTCAAAATCTTTCTTAATTACTTCTTCATAAACCTTCAAATTTCCAATAAGTTCGTCAAGTGATAGAGTTGTTAGATTCTTTGATTCTTCAATCGCCATGACTTTTGCGCGCCATTTAGGATGTAATGTCCTAAGAAATTTCCTAACATAATTCTTGCTATAAAATACCTTTTCTTAAGATGCTTTTAGACTTGTAATATAGTGTTAAAATTTAGCAAAGGCATTATCTATTGATTCCTCATTTTGGAATCATGAATTCTTCATATAGATGAACAAGAAGATCTATTTTGTTGCTTTGACTTGATTTATTACCATTGATGAGCGATTAACTAAGTAATCCCCCAAAATCTTTGCTGTTTGACACATAAAAATTCATTCATATTCTTTACTGGTAAAGGCATTAATAAAATTACCATTTAAGCTTCATTATTTTTTTAGCAATATTAAGATCATCGTTTTGGTTTATGAAAATTACAATTTCATCTTTTTAGTTTCTGGGATTATTTGAATATGAGTGAAATCTCCATCGATAATAACATGCCAAAGATCTAGATCTTTAACTGCACAAAATTTTTGGATTCAATTATTTTCCATAAATAAATCCAACACTTTCAAATAGTGGTGGTCTTTCATAGCATTGCCCTTCTAAATATATTTCCGATTCCATAGATCGATTCAAGTTTAAATATAATATAATTTAAAAATCATTGTTGACGTGGCTCTTGATACAATTGTGGAAAACCTAGAAGGGGGTTTTGAATAGTTTAACCGCTTTTAATTTAATGTTATGTTTGTTTATAAAAACTAAGATCAAAATTTTGTGAATTCAATACTTGCACAATATGTAGTAATATAAATAAGTAAGACAAATAAAGAAAATAAAGAGATAAGAGATTAGATAAAGATCAAACCACAACACAGGATTTATAGTGGTTCGGTTACGAAGCACCTTTTCCCTACTCTACACCTCGAGCACGCTAACTCGCGAGTTTTCCTTCACTAAGTCAATAAACCCCTTATGGCAGAGAAAACGAACAACACTTTTGCCTTATATCAATAATCTACACTCCAGCTAGAGTTCGAGTTTTAAACTTAGCTAGAACCAATCTTTCAACGAATTCACAGCCCTCTTCACTTACTTTCACACTTTCACAACACAACTTCACAACTACATACTTCTTCACGAGCCTTAGTATTCTTTCACCACTCTACTTAACTTTACTCTACTCAACACCTACTATCACAACTAGGATGAATCACAAGATTTCAACAATACATACAACAATCACCACGATCTATCTACTATACAACTTTAACAGAGATTTATAAATAATTTACCAAGTTATTAATATAGATGCAAACAAGATTGCAATACACACTTAAGGGTAATACTTCCTTTCCTTTGATGATAAGAATTCTTCTCTTTCCTTGAGAATTGAGTTTTGGATCACTTGGAAAAAAGCTTTATAATTAAAATGATCAAAGGAGTTTAAATGAGATGTATGGGCTGTTTTTTATCAGAAAGAATGAGTGCAAAAGGTGAGAAAATAGTAGGAAAAATCCAGTTTTTATAGGACATTCTGGAGGAGCGTCTACCTATGGGCGGTCCCCTTAAAGATAAAGGGGGCGCCTGTGTATTTAAGGGGGCCGCCCTAGACTGGGCGCTCCTAGTTTTGTCCTTATTGTGTAGGGGAGAATTTCTGGGAACTTTCTAGCCGTTTTTAGGTCTAAATATTTGAATTTTCAAATGTTTTATTTTTAATAAAAAACAATTTTTTTAATTGTAGAAAATGTTTTGTAATGATTATAAAATGTTTACAACATTTTATAAAAGTGTGAGGTTGAATAAAAATTTCCTTTGATCATAAAATGCATTAAGCATTTATTTATTCATACCTTTAAGTGATAATAATTTTCGAATGAAAATTTACTACAATCTACTTGTTTATTTAATGTATACATTGAACGTTATTAATAATTTTGTGGTTATCAAAACGTAAAGATGTGAAAAATATTAATAATGTTTTTAGGCAATATTTCTATCAACACAAATCATTAAACATGATTAGTGATCAAAGATAATCTTTTTGTCTTAAACATTACATTTATATAAATGTAATATAACATTTTTATGAAAGTAAAAAAATCTACAAAATATTTTTTAAATTAAAGAAATGTTTTAATAGTATATTTAAAATTCAAAATCTGGTTTTTCCTCCAAAAACAGAAGTTTCTCTGGACTAAATAATTACTAACCCACTAAAAGACAAAAAAGGGAGCGTCTACCTAGGGGCGGCCTCCAGATATATCTAGGTATCGCCTGGACCCCGCCCCCCCCCCAGTGACGTTAATTCCTTCTAGCTATAAAACATCGCAAAGCTAATCCATGGCAAATTTGAACCTCTATGCACATATGTTTCTCCTGATTCTTTCTCGCTCTAAAACTCCTCTTCTTTAAATCTTTGAACACCACATTGCTTAATCTTGTTCAAAGTGATACCCAAATCTCTTCTTCCTTCTTGCTTTCAATTCGATCTTCTTCTAAGATTCAACCTTTATAATTTCATTCTTGTGTAGTTGTGTAGATCGGGATAGTGTATAAATTCAGAAGTGTTGATTGTGTGTTAGTTAGTATTTTAGGCCTTAAAATAAATAAGTGAAGTGGTAGATTGGTTCTAGCTAAGATTAGGACTCGACATTTAGCTTAGTGTTGTAAATTAGGATAAGCGATGTGTAACAGTTTTCTCCGCCTAAAGGGAGCTTGTTGACAAGTTGACATCTTGAGGTCGGATAACTCGGGGAGTGCAGTAAAGGGTTAAGAAGAGCTTCGTAGCCGAAACCACTATAAACTCTCGGTGTTGTGGTTTGATTGTTCATCTCTTATCCTCTTTCTTTCATTTATACTTCATATTGACTATTTGTAATTAATGTTTGTGATTGTTAGTATGATAGGAAAAGTATGTGTCCATATTGTTTGGTTGATCTTACATAACTGAATCCAATTTTTTTATAAGCAAAAGTTTTAAAACGCAAATTAACAGGTAAACTATTCAACCCTCCCTCCTTCTAGTTTCCACAATTGGTATCAGAAGCTGAGGTCACTCAAGATTTTTAAAATATATTGTATTTTAAAGCTTGGATCGATCTATGGATTTTGACAAATATCTAGAAGGGCAATTTATGCAAAGAGCACCACTTTTTGAAAGCAATAGTTTTTTTATTGGAAAATAGATTTGAAACGTATGTGAAATCAAAAGATCTTGATCTTTGGCATGTTATTACTGAGGGTGATTTTATAACTATTCAAAACAATCCAAAAACCATATTAGATGATGGTTTGTCCATTTTGAAAACTAAATGATGATATCAAAAAGAGAACTTGCAAAAAATAACGAAGGAAAAATGGTTATTTACAATGCTTTGGACTAAAAAGAATACAAAAGAATTTTTATCTATGTAATACGTGCAAATAAATTTGGAAAAACCTTTCTAGTCACCCATCAAGGTAATAGTCGAGTCAAAGATAACAAGATTGACCTTTTGGTACAACAATATGAATAATTCGTCATTTCCGAAGACGAATCTATAGATAGTGCTTTTGCTAGATTTAATACTATTACTACTAGTTTAAAAGCTCTTAATGAAGGTTACTCTAGCAAGAACTACGTTAGGAAGTTTCTTAGGGCTCTACATCCTAAATGGAGAGCAAAGGTCACGACAATCGAAGAGTTGAAAGACTATGACATCACCTACCACTAATGATCTCATCGGAACCTTAAAGTTCATGAGGTGATCATCAAGAAAGATTCTGAAATAGTCAAAGCTAAAGGAGAAAGGAAATCCCTTATTGCAGGATAAAAAGGAATCTAGTGATGAATAAAGTTTGACTTTCAAAACTAAAGACGAAGAGTATGCCATGGCGGTTAGAGACTTCAAAAAGTTCTTTACGAGAAGAGGTAGGTTCGTAAGACCACCACGGAATGACAAAAAGACATTCCAAAGAACCGAGATGACAAGAACGCAAAAGGAATAGAAGTGCTTAGAATGCAGAGACCCAAATCATCTTATCGGAGAATGTCCGAAACCACCGAAGGACAAGAACCAAAGGGCTTTCGTCGAAGGTTCTTGGAGTGATAGCGGTGAGGAAGATGATGAACTAAAGATAAAACGTGCCTCAAGGCTCAAGCATATAGCGAGGTACATTCTTGAAGTCCTCTTAATTAGTGATGAAAACTCGTCAGTAGATAAAAAGGGGTTTTGACCCACCCTCTCCCGTGGTGATATTTTAAAACCTTCTGCTCTAATCGTATCTTCACCAATCAACTTACTCCTATTGTTTCTTCCATCAGTCTATAATAAAAGGTGATTAACATTCGTGTTTAATCATTCATTTGTTCAGACCCGTTGTTGGCTGCATAAATTTAAGTTTTTGGTGATTTTTGTTTTTTAGGGTTTAAAAAATTCATTTGGCAGATTGATTCAATTGGTTTTGTTCTATTGCACTAAATCGTCCTTAACATTCCAACCTATCCTAAATCGTGCTAGCTTTACTCGTATCAGGTTCTGGTTAATTAGGGTTAATAAAATCTTAGGGTTTGTTTAAATTGTTAATTCGTTCCTTTTCTTCCTGTTGTTTGTTGCATTCTGATAACCCTTGGCAGGTTGTTTGCACTCGATTCTAACCCTAGCTAACTAGGGTTTTTGTCATTGATGATTAGGCGTATGTTCTTCTAGTCTATTGTACTACGAGTTATGTGTTTAAGAATTTTGTGGGAATGAAACAAGGGTTTTTAAGTCAAAAGGGGAGTGGGGTTGGGAGGGGTATGAAGGAGAAGCAAGTTTTGTTAGCGGATAAGTCAGTTGAGGGAAGCAAGCATGTTAATGTTGTGAATGCACGGTTAGAGTCATTTCCAACTATATCTCAGGCACATGGAATTCAATCTTCTATTAGTAATAAGGAGAACATGAATGATGTTTGGTACAACGTAGGGACCTACATTAGCTGGTAATACCTCCTGTAGTCCTTCGTAAAGCTAATGTTTCTAGTGCAAACCGAGTAGGAAAAGCACTGAATTTAAGTACAATTATTTACACAGGTAGAAACGGGTTGATGTATTGTTTCCGGTGGAGTCTATTAGAGCTAAAGTGAACGGTTTGCTAACATGGCATATGGTTCTTTTCAGGGAAAGCAGGTTGTGTTATCCTGTATGTTGTTAATTATGTTAGGAACACTTGGGTTAAATATGGACTGGTTAGATTAATGCTTAACTCGTCTACCGGGATATTATCTTTCCAGATTAGTTCTATGGATGGTTTGGATGCAATGCTTGAAAATGGTTCATGGTTTATTCACAATAATCCGCTTATTCTGAAAAAAGTGGAACCCGGATGTGAACTTATTGAAAGAAGATGTAGTTAATGTTTTGGTATGGGTAAAACTTCATGGTGTCCCAGTGACTGCATTTGGTGAGGATGGTTTAAGTGCCATTGCTACTAAGCTTGGTAATCCTTTGATGCTTGACTCATATACATCTGACATGTGCATCTAATCTTGGGGTAGGTCAAGCTATGCTAGAGAATTGATTGAGGTTCGGGTTGATGTAGAGTGAAAATAATAATGTTGTGTTTAAGCCTAAACTTATTGGGGAGGTTATTCTAAACGTGTACGGTTCGTGTTAAGTATGAGTGAAAACCTCCATGTGTGCGGTGTTGTAAGGTTTATTGGTCAGTTCAGATGATGACCCGAAGATTTATAAAAATCGGATGTGGTTGAAGACATGAAGAAGCCTAGCCAAACTCCTAGAGGCGTTCTGGTCGGACCAGTCCTAAATGGCTTTCAACCACTAAAGTAGTTATTATAGACATATTCCTAAAAAGAACAATGTCAGCACTATGTAATAAGAATAAAGACGCGAGCCTAACAAAAGAGGTTAGGTAAGTCCAAACGTCATTAGATGTGCTTAATCGGATTGAACATGATGTGATCTAGGTACAAAATGAATGGGACAACAATTTGACCAAAAAAAGGCAATTCCTAGTGGATCCTCAATCTGTAATGTTGAATCAAGATAGAACTAATCAACCCCTATTGTTGAAAAAATTTGATAAAATGAACGACAGATTATTGATAGGGACGATAACCCTTATGGAAGAATGAGGTTATATTGTATGAAAAGGGTTAATCCATCGGTTATCGTGATAGTGGATTGATGAAGTTTGCATCTTGATAACGAATATGGCTAAATTTACTAGCTCAAAAAAAGATGTATGCTATGTTACTAAATAGCTATTGGAACATAAAATTGAAAGGAATATCTTATGGGAAACGGGGAATATGAATGACCCATACGACGATGATATCTATGAAGGCCAGGATATCCCTGACAAGATTCAAGATATATGCGATAATTTAGATATCAAAGTTCGAGGTCGTAAGAAGAGATAGTTTTTTTTTCTTTTATAGTCTAGTCTATATGTGTTCCTTCCTTTAAGGAAGTGGTTTTGCCTATGTAACGGACGGAGATGTGGGACTCACCCTCATCCTTTTTTCTTAACTGTTTTTTTGGCGTAGTAAAATTACTGGGGAAACCTTTACCCCAAAACAACTCGCAATAAATGATATTATATCTAGATAGTGAATATAATAAGTTGTGTAAGATGAGTCTAAAAATAATCACTAAGAACAAACATTTAAAAGCTATTAGAAATAGTTTAGAAAACAAAATTAGTGAGCTAAAAGAAAAGTTGTCTAAACTCGAGAGAAACAAGGAAGTTGATCTCGAATGTACAATTGTCAAACACTTAAAATTAACAACGAAAAACTCAAAGAGGAAGCCTTTAATCTAACTCAATTTCAAAAGAGTACACACTCAATAAACAAAATGTTAAGTCTTCAAAAACCCTTCGAAGATAAAGCGGGTCTTGAGTTTAACTCTTTTGAAGCATCAACAAGCGGGACTAAGAAAACAGAATTTGTGAAATCTCAAAATGAGACGCCCTCTGGTGGCGGTCCCCTAATTGCTGATGGCGGCCCCCCTTAGTGCACAGACGCCCCCCAAAGCAAATCATGGACCTCGTGTCTGTTCATTAGAAAATGGAAAATCTGTTTCTTTTAAAAAATCTATTTTGGGTCCTAGACCAAAACATATAATGGTAAATAACGTTAAAGTTCCCGTTGCTAGTGATGATGAAGTTAAACAGTTTTATAAACCTTCTTTAAAACCTGGAGTTGGATTTTTAACCTAAATTTTAGTCTAAAACTCCAACCAAAGAAAGTTTAATACCTCATCCTCGATCTAAAACACAGCACACAAAAAGAATCTTGGACAAAATGGAACAAAATCATCTAAATAGCTTTATCCCGTAACTTGGAATAAACTCTAACCTCAAAGTTACAATGCCAAGGATAAGTGTCTTCCATTTCCACATCTAATCAAATGCAGCAAACAAGGGAAGTTTAAATGCTAACAACTTTGGTACCCATGAGATCATTAGGACCAAATGTTTTGGAAGGTTAATGTGTTATATAAATATATATGCCTTGGGATTGATTTGGAGCCCGACGAATGGATTAAAGATAGTGGATGCTCTAAACACATGACAGGCAACCGAAAACTCTTTTTATCAAATCGATAAATTGTGAAAAGTCCGTTGGTATTCTACGGCTTTATCCCTAACATTATTGGCAAAGGTACGATCTCTCGTCTCGTGGATCGCTGAATATTGCAAATGTAGAGCATGTAGATAATTTAGGATTTAATTTGTTAAGTGTTGGTCAAATATGTGATAGTAATTGTAAGGTTACATTTACCGAACATGATAGCGAAATTATCAAGGATGGAAAGGCCATATGTGGAGGTATAAGAAAAAGAGGCTTATATGTGATAAAATTAGGAAAGAACCTGGAAGACAAATTTGTCTTGCAACTATTGTGAAAACTCTATCTTATGGCATAGGAGACTAGGTCATGCAAATATGTGTTTAATTTAATCGTTAACATCTAAGGAACTAGTTAGAAATTTACCTAAGCTTAATTTGATCAACATTTTATGATGCTTGCAAAATTGGAAAACAAGCTCACGCTAGTCACAAAGCCAAGAATATGGTATCAACGACTAAATGCTTAGAACTCCTTCATATAGATCTTTTTGGTCCATCCGTCATATAGAGTTACAGAGGAAACCTCTACACCTTAGTAATAGTAGATGACTATTCTAGGTATACATAGACAAGATTTCTCAAAATAAAAACCGAGGATTTCGAGCAATTTGAAATCTTTCGTAAGAAAATACAAAACCAATTAGGATGTTCAATAGTGTCAATTAGGACGGACCATGGTAGGGAATTTGATAATGAAGTGCAATTTGGAGAGTCTTGTTATGCCAACGGTATTACACATAACTTCTCGGCTTCATGTACTCAACAATCAAATGACATGGTAGAAAGGAAAAATAAGACTCTACAAGAAATGAGTAGAACAATGTTGAATGAACAATCATGACCATAAAAGTTTTGGTGTAACGCCTCCTCCGTGCTCCTATTCAATGATCAGGACAATGACACTTCAACCTACATCCTCAACCGAATCCTAATTAGAGCCATCTTAAGAAAAACAATATATGAACTCTTAAGAGGTAGAAAACCTACTCTTGATTATTTTAAAGTATTTGGAAGCAAATGCTTTATCTTAAACACCAAATATTACATCACCAAGTTTGACCCAAAGTCATATGAAGGTGCTTTCCTAAATTATTCTCAAAATAGTAAAGCCTATGTCTTCTTAAATAAACACACCGTAAAAACTGAAGAATCACTCAACGTGACATTCGATGAAACTCCTCCACCGTCTAAAACATCACCCTTGGTGGATGATGACTGAGATGAAGATTAAGCAATTAAGGTTACCGAAAAGAAAAACTTAGAAAATGACATTGAGGATGAAACTTTAGAAGTTGACAAAATTGTCAACATTAAGGAATCTAGGAACCATCCATTAGAAAATGTCATAGAAAACCTTAGCCAAAGAACTCTTAGGTCTCAAGCCCAAAACCAAAGTAACTTCTTTTGTTTTATATCAACTATAAAACCTAAGAATGTGAATGAAGCCTTAAAAGATGAAAGTTGGATAATCACAATGCAAGAAGAATTAAATCAATTTATTACAAATGATGTTTGGTATTTAGTACCACACCCTAAGAGTACAACAATTAAAGGAACTAAGTGGGTTTATATAAATAAGATAGACTAGAACGGTGTCGTATCTCGTAATAAGTCTAGGTTAGTATCCCAAGGTTATAATCAACAAGAAAGAATTGATTATGACGAAACTTATGAACCCGTAGCTAGATTAGAGTCCATTAGGATTTTATTAGCTTATGCTTGTACCTTAGATTTAAATTATTTCAAATGGACGTAAAAAGTGAATTCCTAAATGGTTTTATCAATGAGGAGGTATACATGGCACAACCTTCGGGATTCATTGATTTCGAAAAACCTAATCATCTTTATAAACTCAAGAAAGCTTTGTATGGTCTTAAACAAGCCCCTAAAGTTTGGTATGATAGATTAAAAGCTTTTCTTATTAAACATGAATATAACATGAGAATAATAGATAACACACTTTTTACAAAGACAAAAGGTTCAAATCTCATCATTGTTCAAATATATGTCGACGACATTATATTCGATTCAACCCGACGGGTTTAGGTTGGGTATCAGCGTGTTAATACAAATAATGTCTAAAAACGTTATTTATATTTTTCGACTTCTATACATTTTGAATATAACAAAATGTAAAAACGTCTACGATAAAAATAAACGCTTACACGCTATTAATCGTAAATTTCTATTTCGATGCAAATCACTTAAGGTATGTATAAACAAATCATTAAACATGATTAGTGATCAAAGAAATATTTTTTCTTAAACATAACATATCTACAAATGTATTAAAACTCTTTTACATAAATAAAAATATACAAAATATTTTTATTAATTAATTAAATATTTTATTTAAATATATAAATTCAAAATTTGAATTCCCCCCCCCCCCCCCCCCCCCCCAAACAGAAAATTTTGGGCTAGATAAATCTTTTCTCACTAAAAGACAAAAAGAGAAGCGTCTACCTAGGGGCGCCCCCTTATAGGTAGAACGACCCTCTGATATATCTAGGACTGTCGGACCGTCCTCAGTGGACGTTGGGTTTTCTCTTGCCTATAAATACTACACTATTTCATTGTAGATGTGAATCTCTTTGCAAACAGTTTTCAGTTTCTCTCTCTAAATTCTCCTACATCTCTCTAAAATCTTTGATCACTAACTTGCTTAATCTTATTTCAAGTGTTCTAATCTTCTCATCTTTATTCTTCCCTCAAGTGCAAGAGAAGAACACTCGTATTCGCCAAAAAATAAAGTGTTGCAGATTAGTCATTTTCTCCCATGTTCTTCTAGATTTGATTTCTATATTATCATTCTTGTGTAGTTGTGTAGATCCGGATAGTGTATAAATCCGGAAGTGTTGATTGTGTGTCGATTAGTATTTTGGGTCTTAAAAATATTCTTGTGAAGTGGTAGATTGGTTCTAGCTAATATTAGGATTCAACATTTAGCTTAGTGTCAGAAATTGGTATAAGCGACGTGTAACGGTTTTCTCCGCCTAAAGGGAGCTTGCTGACAAGTGAAATCTCGAGTCGGATACTCGAGGAGTGGAGTAAGGCGAAGAAGAGCTTCGTAGCCGAACCACTATAATTCTTGGTGTTGTGGTTTGATTGTTTTATCTCTTATCTCTTAACTCTCATTTTATATCTCGTAGTTTATATCTTTATTGTGATTGTGTTGTTTGTAGATATATATATTGTTTGTCCATATTGTTAGTTGAAATCACATAAACTCAAATCTAACATTTTTATGAGCAAAGTTTTTAAAACGCTAACTAACGGGTAAACTATTCAACCCCCTTCTAGTTTTTACCCAGCCTTTTGTATAATGTATATATATATATATATATGAGAGACGTTCGACTCCACGCTTCCAGCTACAAAATTCAAGCAATAAGGGCCGGCAGACAGCGCTGCCTACACGCGAATTTGCTTCCTAAAAATGACAATTAAAGTTCAGTATAAATTTTTATTCTACCTATCTCAATCAATCTCCTAATTATGCCATTCGGAAGAAGTCTTCTATAGAGGGAAAGCCTGTTACCTATGGCTTGGACCCTTTCCGTGCCTCTGAGGAAAGATTCTAGCTACCATACATACATACACCCGACTGGTCACATTAAGTCAAAGTTATAAATAGCGTGAGGCGTGGCGTGGTTGCATGGCCAAGCCTCACGCCAGGAGCCATGGCGAGTCATGACGTTTTTTAAGGCGTGACTTAAAGCGGCACGAAATATAAAAATAATTATAAATTTATATATTTATATCATATTTCAAATATATTGAGTTTACAAAAGTGTCATACATAAGGAATAAATTCAAGAAACTATCTTTGTATGTATATAAAAAACGATTTTATTGAAATTGAAGTCAAAAAAGCCTTCACGCATCATGTCTTATCGTGCTTTATCACGTTTTTTCGCTTCTCATCTCACGTCACGCCTTAAGCCTTACGCCTTAGTCTATTGCGTAGCGTGAAGGCCACGCCTCGTACCTTTATGACGCCTTAGCGGCGCTATAGCGGGCCTTTTAGAACCCTGCTTTAAGTTATTCACCATGATCACCGGTGTATAATATTATTTATTTTATATCACCTTTCTTATCATGTCATTTTGTAAAAGTAAAAAAATGAGCGACCCTGCAAAAGTTGATATAATTGTTAAGAAAAACTTCTAGCCAAGATGAGAATTCACGAGGGTTTTGATTATAAGTATACACATTCACGGACAAAAACGCTGCCGTTTTGTCCGTGGATTGCTACAGTACCTTTTTGGGCCGGCTGGCTTGGGCCAGCCCGATTTTTTTTTTTTTTTTTTTTTTTTTTTTTTTAAATTTGTATGCAAAAAGTAGGAGGAAAAAAAAATATTACAAAAGTTCCGATTTATTCAGATAAAAAAAATACCCGCGGAAACATCTTCGATACCTAATAACTTTAAAATAATTGATATGGTCACAAACGTACAACCCATTATATTAAAAAAAAACCCATATATAAAAAAAAACACTTTAAACATGAGGCCCAACACATAAGCTATTTAAAAAAAATTGTTACTAATATACTGGCCCAAAGTAAAAAAAAATACAAAACGGTCCCTCAACTTTTAACTATTTACGATTTTCTTACACATTATAAGTATACACATTCACGGACAAAAACGCTGCCGTTTTGTCCGTGGATTGCTACAGTACCTTTTTGGGCCGGCTGGCTTGGAAAAAAGGAAATATTCGAGAAAAATTTAAGTCCAAGCAAAAAATTCCAAATCGTACATAAATATGATATATCGGGAAAAAATTAGCAAAAAATAAAAACACTCAATAATACGCTAAATTCTTGCCCAAGTAAAAAAAAATAAAAAGGACCCTCACTTTTAATATCTACGATTTTCTTACAAAAGATTCCCGTAAAAATTTACAAAAAACGTCCAAAAAACGAAATATTTCGTGAAAATATATTCGTCCAAGCACTTTTTTTTTACGCCGAATCATACAAAAAAGGGAAAATATAAAATTTAGCCCGCCATAAGATCGAAAAAAAACTGAAAAGTAAAAAATTTATTCGAGAAAAAATTAGCGTCGCAAGTGGTTCTTTGGTTGTACAAACATAGTTGGTATAGATTTTTATTCAAAATGGGTATTGTCATGGGCTATCACATGGGTAAGGCTAAACTCACCGGGCTGGACCATAAACAGTGGTTAGGAGCATTCACGGACAAAAACGCTGCCGTTTTGTCCGTGGATTGCTACAGTAATTGTGGGGGCTGGTTGGGGCAGCCGATTTTTTTTTTCTTTTTTTTAAATTTGTATGCAAAAAGTAGTAGGAAAAAAAATTATTTCAAAGTTTCTTTATCTTTTTTATTTATTCACGATAAAAAAAATACGCTGAAACATTTGTTACCTAATAATTTATCTCATACTTCGTCCTAATGGTCAACAAAGTAAACCCATTATTTTAAAAAACCCTTATATAAAACACTTTAAAACATGAAGGCCAAAATAGCTATTTAAAAAAAAATGTTACATAATATACTGGCCCAAAGTAAATAAACTACAAAAAGGTCCCTCTACTTTTAATATTTAGATTTTTCTACACAAAAAATCCGTAAAAATTAATAAAAAAAAACAGTCAAGTTTTTATTGTTCACACTTTCTTTCGCATTATCGCCTAAAAAAAAGATAACGAACGTCCTCAAAAAAGAAATATTACGAGAAATATCTTAACCCGTTCCAACGCAAAAAATATTCCAAATAGTACAAAAAAAATGAAATATCGGGAAAAAAATTAGCAAAAAAAAAAACAAAACAACTCAAAATAGCTAAATCTTGCCAAAAGTAAAAAAAAATCAAAACGACCCTCACTTTTAACTATTTACGATTTTCTTACAACAAGGACTTACCGTAAAAAATTTCAAAACCGTCCAAAAAAGAAAAATATTCGTGAAAAACTTAGTCGTCCCATCGCAATTTTTTTTCCGAATCATACAAAAGGAATAATATGAAAATTAGCCCCGCCATAACGCATGAAAAAAACCCTGAAACGTAAAAAAAATTATTCGGAGAAAAAAATTAGACCCACAATAGGCGACAAATCCACTGTCGTTTTGACAGTGGACCAATTTGCTACAGTATCGGGCTCCCATTTTGGGTTAGCCCGATTTTAGTTTTTTTTTTTAATTTTTTTTGTTTGTTTTTTGTTTTAATTTGTATGCACAAAGTAGGAGAAAAAAAAATATTACAAAAGTTCTGATTTATTCAGATAAAAAAAATACCCGCGAAAATATCTTCGATACCTAATAACTTTAAAATAATCGATATGGTCACAACGTAAACAACGCCATTATAATTCAAAAAAAACTCATATAGGCAAAAAAAACAACACTTTAAACATGAGGCCCAACACATAACCTATAAAAAAATTATTACTAATATACACATTTGTCGACAAACTAGCCTAAAATTCGCATAAAATGTGGCCCAAAATCTGGCCCAAAGTAAAAAAAAAAAAACTAGCCCAAAATTAGCCTGAAATCTGGCCCAAAGTAAAAAAAAAAATACAAAACGGTCCCTCAACTTTTAACTATTTACGATTTTCTTACACAAAAAATCCCGAAAAAAATTATACAAAAAACCACGTCAGAGTTTTTATTGTTCACCACTATTTTACATACATCGGTAAAAACAAAGATATCTGAACGGTCCCAAAAAAAGAAAATATCAGGAAAAACATTAACCCAGTCCCAACGCAAAAAAAATTTACCCCGAAACGTAACAAAAAAAGGAAAACTACCGATAAAAAATTAGCAAAAAAAAACCTAAAATCTGGCCCAAAGTAAAAAAAAATACAAAACGGACCCTCACCTTTTAACTATTTACGATTTCCTTACAAAAAAAATCCCGTAAAAAAATTTACAAAACCATCCCAAAAAAAGAAAATATTCAGGAAAAAATTAGTCCCAAAAAAATTTACAAAATTAGCCCCGCATAACGCATCACCAAAAAAAAACCCCCGAAACGTAAAAAAAATTATTCGGAAAAAAATTAGCCCCGCCGCAACGCGCGGGTTCTTTTGCTTGTTTTAAAACATTATTTGCAATTATATGTGGTAAAGATAAACGTTACACATAGTAGTTAACCACAATATCGCAGCAGTAACTATTTGTCGCTAAAAATTCATACGCCTAGTTAGATATAATACTAGCAAATACCAACGACGAAGTTAAATTGCTTATAGACTCCAACTCGCCTCACAACTAAGAAAAACCGACAAGTTCCATAACTGGATCGTCATACGTTATTGTTAAGAACGATCTTTTGACTTTTCTAATTGACTTGTGTATTATGATGAAGAGATTTATGCTTCAACACGTATTGTTGACATGTATAATCATAGATATCACAATTATAAAGAACTTCTTTCATCGCAATCTGTCTAAAATAAATTAGATAATATGCTGATAAAAATGGACAAAAATCAAATGTAGACATGTGAGACTTACTTGTTCGAAATCCCATTGTCGTAACAAGCTTTTTTCAAGCTGCTTTATTATATAATGCATCTGTGGACGTTGCTGAGGATCGTCATTAAAGCAATGATAAGCAATTTCAGAAAAAGTGCTCAAGGACTCTGGGGACATTTGATTCCTTAGAAAGGGATCAATAATCTCTTCCAGTTTCCCGTCCTTGTAATTCTTTTTTGCTAATTGTATAAGATCTTGACTGTCAGTATGATCCTCTGCATCAAATGCCAGCCTTCCGCACAACACTTGGAATAATATTATCCCAAAAGAGTATATATCTGACACCATTGTCTCGTTTCTAGAGGGATCTGAATAATCAGATTCCGCCTCAAAAGGCAAATCAATGTTAGAATACTCCAAATCTATCTTTGCTTTCCAATTTGAATCTAATAGAATGCTTGAGATCTTAATAGTACTGTGTATGACTTGTTCCAAGTAATGAAGATGCCAAATGCCATAGCCAACACCTAGACATACTATGAGCCGGGCGGTCCATGTCAACCTTGTGTTATCTAGATAGTTTTGGAGGCTTCCGTATTCTGGATGCTGGAAACAAAGGATTTTCTCGTCACCCTCATCACTGAACCCGATAAGAGAGGTAAGATTTTCATGTATGAGTCTTAAACAGTTCTGAATAGTTTCTACAAACCATTTGGAACTGATACTTTGATCAAACCGCTTAAAACTGACCATAATAGGTTTTCCAGGGAAAGGATTTTTTCTAGGGAAAGGATTAATTTCTGCTTTGTACACCTTCTCATGTCTACCCACAGAGATAACATTATCAGGACTGAAGTTATTGGTGGCCAATCTTATCTCGCTCAGTGCCATTTTTAAATGATTGAAGTGGGACAACATATCGTTTCAGTTTGTTCAGGTAGTGTTTTTGCAGAAACAGGGATTGTCACAACCGAGATATAAATGGGAGGTTTTGCGTATAAATGATGATCAGGATGAAAAACATATGCCTACCTAGCTTGTAAGTTGTAAACTCAGTTTTGTCCCTAAGATTAGAAAAAGACTTCATTAGTAAACAAAAGTTTATGGTTAATTGATTAAAATATAGAATTAGTTGAGCCACTCCTTAAACTAATAAATGATTAGATAATTATTTTGTCACAATAGTAAGCTGCGCGAATAATTCGAGATCCAAGAGGCATCTTCCTATAGTGCTCAATTAATAATTTGTTAGATGACCAAGTTAGTCCAAAACCTAAGGAGGAGAGTTATTTTTAATTATTTCAATGTCTAAAATTAGATATTTTTAATTATTTCACATATTTTTTAAAATTTAAATATCTTTTAAACCGTTAATCGTTAAGCGAAAAAAATATACTATTAGGACGAGCTTTTGATTATCTTTATATAGATATTCACTTTAATATACTTTTGACAAAAAAAAAGTTCTTCGTTTTTTCACGTTTTCTTCGCTTTTTCACGTTTTTTTCGTTGTCGAAACTTTCATGAAAATATCACATGTGATTAAACACTAATTTAAATATTCGTATAATATCACACATGATTTAACACTAATATTGAATTACATGTGATTACAGCTAAACGTAGTGGTGACCGCAGAGGACACCGTCACGTCAGCGCCAACTCAGCTTTCTCTCTCCTATACCACACAGTGACCAAACACCCGTAGTGGTGACCGCACGGGCGACCGAACAAAATTTTTTTTATAAAAAAAAACATTACATTAATAATTAAACATTACAAACTAAAATACGGAAATAAAAATACACGGAAGAAAAGACGGAAAAAAAATTACGAAAGATAAAAAATTACAGTAAATTAGTTTGCATTTGTTCGATGCCAAATGTGTTCCACTAGATCGGCTTTAAGATTAAGATGAGTTTCTTCGTCGTGTATTTCTCTGATAACTCGTAGCCTATCTTGTGCCGATCTTACGGGATCATCTTCACGATGTTGTCCCTCCGGATAAAAGTCGGGAGAGATTGCCTTTTTTTTTTCTTTGCGAATCATATTATGTAATATGATGCAAGTGTACATCAAATGCGTAATCCTTTTAAGACTCCTAGACCGTGCAGGAGTTCTTACGATAGCCCATTTTTTCTTTAGCACGCCAAACGCTCGTTCCACATCTTTTCTTGCTGCTTCATGCGCTTGCTTATATCTTATTCGCTTCACATCATTTGACCCTGGCTGCGAAATAGACTTCATAAGCACAGCCCATTCTGGATATATCCCGTCAGTAAGATAATATCCCCATTTATAAGTCACGTCGTTAGCCACGAATGGAACCTCTGGTGCTTTTCCTACTTTAAGATCATTTAAAACAGGGGATTGACGTAAAACGTTAACGTCATTGTTCGAACCTGCAACACCAAAGAAGGCGTGCCAAATCCATAAATCTTGTGAGGCAACCGCTTCTAACAAAATGAATGGCTCTGACCCGGAATCACCCCTACTGAATTGAGCACGATATGCTTGTGGACATTGAGCCCACGGCCATTTTGTACAGTCTATGCTGCCTATCATACCAGGAAACCCATGTTTGTTCTCGTGAAAAGCGTAGAGTTTTTCGACGTCAGTTTGCGTAGGCCTTCGCAAATACTCCTCGCCATATAACTCTATAACCCCGTTACAGAAATGCATCAAACAATCACGAGAAGTTTTTTCACCGATTTGTAAATATTCGTCTAGAGAATCTGGAACAGCAGCGTATGCTAGTTGGCGAATCGCGGAGGTACACTTCACTAAAGCAGAGATGCCAGCTTTTCCAACAGCATCACACCCTTCTTGAAAATAAGGGCAGTTAGCAGACAAATCTCGAACAATGCGGGTGAACAGCGATCGGTTCATTCGGAATCGTTTACGAAATAAATAGGCGTTGTAAAATGGTTTTTTAGCAAAGTAAGCTAGCACTAGACGGTCATGAGCATCGTAACGATCTCTAGGCATATAGCTTCGTTGGTATTTTTAGATTATAGGAGTAGATGCTTGAATAACCAAAGCAGTGTCTATTAAAAAACCGGAGAGTAAACTATTCACTTCCGTTTCATCATCCGTATCATCGAAAAATAAACACTCGGAATTCATTTGAGACATTGTTTGTAGTGTGTGTTTTTGATAAAAAGTGTATATGTGTGTGAAAATAGGAAAGAAGATGTTGGGTTTTATAGAAAATAAAGGGATAATTTTTTTTTTATCGAAAACGGCTTCATTTACTCGGTCTTCTACATGACCCAAACAATTGCAAAGGTTGGGGGGGACTAGTCTAGTTCAGTCGAGGTAATGGGACGACCGACCTTAGTTGCTTCCACATGGGACGACCGACCGAAGGTCGACCTTACCATTACATTCAGTCTTAGAATTATATATCATATATGATTTAACACTGATATCATATATGATTTTATCATATGTGACTTATCAGTAATATCATATGTGATTTTGCACTAATATCACATGTGATTTTACACTAATCACATGTGATTTTATTAGTGTTTAATCACATATGATTTTTCATGCAAGTTTCAACAACGAAAAAAGAACCAAAAAACGTGAAAAAGAAATGAAAAAACATTGTCGAAAGGATGTCAAAGTAGATATCTATAGAAAGATAATTAAATGCTCGTCGTGATGGTATATTTTTTTTCGCTTAACGATTAACGGGTCGAGAGATATTTAAGTTTTGAAAAAAGGATGAAAATAAGTTTTATGTTTAATCGCATCAATTGAATCAAGATAAAGATGAAGGGTGGACATAAATTGTTCAATAAACTATGTATTATTATAAATATATGTATATATACGAGTATATTGGCCCGCGCTCCGCTGCGAGACGATAATAGGTGGGTGTCATTGATAGCGGTTTTCGGCTTATGGACATATACAAGTTTGAAAAGCTCGTAAGCTTACTTTTTTCGGCTTATGAGTTTTTATCACTTTATCACCTTTCTTAAGTACTAATTCAAACCCATAAGCTCATAAGCCGCAAATATAAGTTAATTCAAAGATCCCCAACATCCTTCAATTCACAACTAAGTAATACAGTAGTCCTTTTAAACTCGAGACGTAGCAGCGAGTGATCATTTTCAGTTTATGCAATTGCCACAATTGTAGACACGCTAAGATATTTGATGCTAAAAGAGAGAAGGTAAAAAGCATCTGATCTTTAGATTTATGGTAAATTGCACTACCTATATTTTGGAAAAAACATCCACTGTTGTACTGATGCACTAACCAAGCAACCTTTTAAACACGTCTTTGAGATTGAGTTGATGGGAACCCGAGCAAGCAGCAAGAAGCAGTGCTACTGACATGTGAACACGAACCAACAAACGCTACCGATACGTCAACCCGAGGCATTATCCAACCTGCATAAACCACCCCTTTTAGCACACTCAGAAAAAGATTACACATATCATATGTTTTAAACCATAAGAAAGAAACCCGTTTTCACACATACCTTTTGTGGATTGCTTATGCGGGTTAATTTTCTTAGTTGATTGAATTTGGCACCCCAGTCCCACCTTACAAATCTCATTGACCACTCTTCACCCCAAAGAAACCTTCGTGCCCCCAAAACCCTTTTTCGGTTTCTTTGAACCCCACACAGGCTCGGTTTCTGTTCTTTTCGTACCCCACCCAGATTCATTGTTTTGACCCCAAGAACCTGAAAAAAAAATTGAGTAATTGAGATAGCATATGAAAACTCATGAAAGATTCTTTCCATTATATACGCATAACACATACACAGTTACATAGAGAATACTTTTTTTCATAGTCACAGGGATCGCCAAACCCTTGGCGATTTTGGATCTGGAACGCGCGTTCCCAATCGCGGTACGGTAGCGATCTGGATCGCCGTGGATCGCGAACCGAATCGTTCCCATCGTCGTTCCCATCATCGTTCCCAATCACACCGAATCGGCGATCCAACAATTAGCAAATCGGCGATTTATAGGCCTCAAAACGCGTTTGATTACTACTAGTTGGTTACCCGCGCATAGCGGCGGTAATAGAAAATTTACTAACTCAACTCTTTACGCAATTTTCTACCCGTTTACAACACTTTAAATGTATGTGTTCGTTGTATGTGTTCGTTTGGGTTTCCCGTAGCTTTCCCGCAACACCATATTAACATCATCATTCTCGCATGTAAAGAGGCAACACACTCTCCGAAAGTATATAGTTTTAACGTATCAAGTTTATATTTAATTAAGGTTAAAGTTGTAAAAAATATAAATCAACATAAAATAAACCCACTAATAATGTAAAAAACAAAAAAATTATAAAATATAACAAAATGTATGTTGAATTAAAGAGCACAAATTTTTAAAAAATATGGTGAAATTAAATCATAATAAAATTAAATTGATAAAAAGATATTTCAATTTGAAAATAAAGGTGATTTTTTAATCAAAAGGGGGCACATGTCACTTTTTGATGTGATTCCAAAAAATGAGATGAATGGTCAAGATTGCACCTCCTTATCTTAATTTTTAATGAGTCCCACATTATAAATGCTTTATATAGTAGTATAGATGTAATACGATTGTGTTTTACGTGTTGCAGAACTTAGAATGAAGAAGACGAAGTGAAATGAAGAAGAAAGAGAAAGATGCTATTGTATGTTAAATGTATTGTCTTGGAAGTCATAATTTTGTTTTTATTGGAAGTCACAATTATTTTTGGCGAAGCGTAATGTTCTTGGACAATCACAAATTTTCTTTTCAATTTCTTGTTTAAAGTTATAAAAGTGATACTAACACAATAGTCGTAATAACACCAATATACTACTGGTATAGCATATATATTTTATTAATACTTGCGCGCTCACCTGTGTGCCAAAATACATGGTACACGCAGAACCGAAGCGAACCCGAATGAGCCTACCCCCCTGTCGTACCGGATTTTGAGAAATAGCGAGAACCGCGATTCCCGTACTGTGCGGTCCCCGTTCTTGTGGACTATGCTTTTTTTTAACTACTTATGAGTTCTCGATGCAAGTGTATAATTGACCATTGACCTATAAAGAGCTGCTCGTCTCTAAAACAGAAGATGAATATAGGATAGTTGCATAGGTTGTGTATTCGAATCAAAGAAAATCAGGTCGAAGGCTAATAGATAGTTCCTTCTTTTTTACTTGTGCTTTTCTTCAATGTCTATATAACTTGAACAATTCTGTATAGATGAATAATGTTCTATTTACAATCAAAGAAATTGACTTAGAAACTATGAGCTCTTTGCAATTTCTGCTCCAGTTTTGTCTACTGCATCGATCTCCATCCCCCAGTTGATAGCCAAAACAAACATCAGGTTTCGGATAGTTATTCTAAATGCCCTTATGATCACAGTTGAAAATTTAGCAGCCCCAATAGCCTTAAAAAGTAGTTACGTTTTTAATACGCGAATCCCAGCATGTGTAAGAAAGTTCTTCATAAGAAATCCAAAATTACCCCTACATGTAATTAACCTTATAAGCAATACTAAGTTAGGTCCTATAAGCAGCTTCATTGGCAATCCCAAACAGGCCCTATTACCAGTTTTCTAATAAGCAATGCCAATACTTTCTAGCCTACTACATATGAATTCAATCTGGTTTAGGGAACTCAAAATAAAACGTAGCTAAAACGTTTCTGAAAAATAGCATTGTCATTAAATTCTTAGACCTTTCAATTTCCAAAGAAGCGTGATCCAAAAATAAGAGCCTAAGATGCACAGGGAAAAAATTAGCTCATTCAAAGATTAAATGGAAATAATGAAGCTGTTGATTTTTGAGAACACTCGGTTGGTGTACAGAGGCAATATAAGTATCCTGTAACACAACAACTCGACAAGGTTGTCTAGCAGAAAGAGAGTTTATTGAGTGCATAAGCCGTAAGTTCTTATAGATGCAATGTTATTTTGTCAAGAAATATATGGCTTAGATTAGATCATAGGAGCTTTAGTACTGATATAGCTTATTATGTGCATCAGAAGTCTATTCTGTAATCTTGTCGAATGTAACTTATAAGGTTATGCATACTCACTGTTGAGCGATGGAGCATATAAGCATCATTATACACAAGTGGGAAATTAACAATTCAGTATAGGAGAGTTATCAAGAACACGTCGCGCGCGTCTCATGTCTGTTAGGTTTTCCTAATTTTTGCTTGACTTCTTAACGCCAAGACTCGGTACTTGATCATGGAAACTGTGTTAAATCTGCAGTGAATTCCGTCGGAGTAAGAATATCAGAATGTGATAATATATAAGCAATTCCAAACACCCCTAAATAAAGATCTCATACCAGCTTCTCGTTAAAAAAGTTACCTATGCATCGAATTCATTTTGAACCGTGTACAATGACCCTATCGACCCAAACCTGTTTGTCCCATTAAAGAATTAAGTTTCGTTTGTTGCTTAGGAAGGCTTTTTTTTAATTAGAAAAAATATATTCCTACAAATAGCACTTTCAATATGTTTACTTATGAATGAGTCGATTTGGGTTATGTTTTATCGATAACAGGTAAAACGGGTGAAATAAGGATGTAGCTTAGCATGAACAGCCCAATAAAGGTGTAGACCCTGGTCAAGGTTTACTTTCATGATTAGAAAACCTCCTACGTCTAATATTAGAAAAAGATATAGTATTGTTGAAATGATTTTTAGATATCTGAATTAATTTTGAGGCTGTAATTTTTTATTATATAAAATGTAGTAATCTGGAGGGAAGTGTAGAGGTCAACTCCTCAATGCGATCGTGATAAAAATGTTACCAGTTTAAACCCATACCAAAACCCGCTGTATTGACCATTTGGCTACCGCTTAGCAAAAAAAGCATATTTACCATTGAGGTGACTTTCTTAGCATAGCAGTAGTATTGGTAGTGAGCAGTGATTGCATTAGCATTAGCTTGGCATTAGCAGCAAGCACTCGTTTGTTTTCAGGTTATCTTGTCTTCGCAGTTGTTGTGAATAGTGCGTGACCGCAATACTATGCATACGGATGTTAGAGTTTTTCTTGTCCATAAATAGCACAACTTGTAGAAGCACACTGCAGTTTGAGTGATGGCGAAGACATATCTGCTTGTTTGATCCATAAATTTCTTTCTTTTATATTTTTCCTGGTTGAGTTTGTATGTGTGTACTTTTGCGAATTTTAGAAGTTAAAAATCATAAAAATTTAACCATGCAGAATTGGGGTGTTTGATTTAGCTTCTATACCAGACCTCATGTGCATATTAGAATAGTAACTGAAACTCATTTTTTGGGTTATCAAGTTGAGTTTATGCCCTTACATTTCATCAACTCACATTCAAAAACTAATAAGCCAAAGAATAACCTTATTTAGGCAGCCAATATAACACATTTGGGATACACTTAAGCCTATGAAACATACAAAATAATCGAGATACTAAAACGGGCAAGAACTATGAACGGGAACGTAAAGGGTCAGTAGATATTGCTCATATTCGGCCTACCTATGCCACTAAATGACAACTCAAAAGTGTCACATTTTCGAATGACCTAATTATAGTAAACAAAAACACAATAATAGTGAATGAACACATTGGGTTTAAGTTATTCTGAGCTTTGAAGTACGAATGAAAGTTGTTAGTCGGATGGGTCAGAAACTCAGAAAGCTCATGCTGCCGACCCGCCTATTTTAGCCAAAAGTATAAAGATCAAATGTGTACAAAAGCATCTTTTTCTTGAACAACATATGCTTATACGCTGAATTTCTATCATCACGGTTAAATGACTTATTCTAATCGAACCTACCGGAATTCGTCACAACCTCTTATAGTCGGTATCTCCATCGAAAGCGCACTATATTACAGTTGAAATGATACAACGAACAAATTTAAAAACTCGAGTCAACCACAAAATAACTTTTTTTTTTGGTAAAGGGGACGGCACCCCGGTAAAAAATATCTTCAAAATAACTACCATCAATCTATATCTTCAAAAAGTATTGAGTTTTTATACAACCATTTTATAGCAGTTAACTTATTCAAATGAATATATATAACATATGAGCACAAAATTAAACATACCCAATATACAAAATGCAAGCCTATTCCAATACAAAATACATGCCGCCATGCAGTTGAAGATCCGTCGGCTTATTCCGACGGTCAAGATTCATGTCACCGGTTGTTCATCATCTTAATTTACTAAACCTTCATATGTTTTACTGTGGGTTTTAAGAGAGAGAGAGAGATGGTGGGTGAGATCACAGGTGTGTATGTTTTTTGGTTCGATGATAACAATGATAAGCCTCTCCAGCAATGACTTTACGTATCAGTAATTTGCCTGTTCCCTGCACCAAGAAACAAATACGAATAAATATAAAAATTGACATTCTGCCCTCAACGTTTAAACGATTACTTACATACCTTCCAGATAGTTATCTTTTTTCATTTGTGAGAATTTGTCCCCGCAGGAAACGTGAGGTGCAATTACCATCACTAATGTGTTGTTACAATATGAATTGATACATAAAAATAAGTAAAGAAGTCACGGGTAACTCACATGTATCACTAATGTGGTGCCATTGTTCACTTGCAAGGTAGGACCCGGGAACTGTCCATTAACCGTTACAAAATTATGAGTTTTGCCTAGCCTTTTAACTTTTGTTGCTTGAATTCATGATTGACATGTGTTTGTGTGTCGCATCATTATCAAAAATGCTACCAGAAAATAAAGCACATTAAAAGCAGTAAATATAGACGGAACTTCAGCGAGTCCTTTTAACACAGGATCAATTAAAAATGTACAGGAAATCAGATGTTGGTTCTGCTGCAACTATTATTGTTCAAAATAATCTAGTTTGGGTCTGCATGCATATTAATGACTAACTTACAGGGTAAAAAAAAGTAAAAAAAGCGCATATAGTCTAGCCGACCAGCAAACTGCGTTCAACGTTGTTATATCGTTAAGCACTCTAATACTCTCCGGTTTCAGTCTATAACAAATTATTTTTTTCATTCAGCAAAGTAATCTAAAAAGTTCAGCATCTACAATATATTTATGAATCCACATCATAGGCAAACAGCAACTAACATGGCCATCCTTCAATATGCATTATTATGAATATCAGTTCCAATTCCAGGAAGGTAACACATCACAAATCAGAAGTTGTCTCTAAGGTATTGCTTAAAACCTCCCAAACCCTTTTTCCTTAACCCCAAAACAAAACCATTTTATCAATCTCTGAGCAATTGATTAGAAGAACGGTGCTAACATGATAGCTGCCTAGCGATCTCAATTTTGCTGTACATAAGACCCAAATGTCTCACCTGCTCAAGGTTATGGCCTGCAAGATCAGATAACATCTTTATGCTTATCAGCATAACATAGAACTCAAATTTTAAACCAAAAACAATTTTTATAAAATTATAATTAAACTATAAAAATAAATAGACATTTTATGAAACACTTAATATGCATAACATAAAATTAAACTGATTAATAAAAATATGTTATACCTCGGTGTGAGCATCAATAGCAGCAGCTAAACAATTCTAAGATATCTCCATCACACTCAATGAAACACGATGGTGGTGCTGTGTCTCAGCAATCGCTAATTTATTCCGCCTAACACCACCACGTCTTACGGTGTTCAAGAAGCCTACTGGTATTTGAGAATCTAACTTCAAATCTTCTTTGACATCAAAAAATTCCCGACTTGTTTATTGTTTTTGGCTTGAAATTACACAAATGATTTATGAGAGGAGCGGCAATTGATTAAACTCAGTTTGGGGTTTTTCTGGATGTGTGTGATATCTGTGTGAGATATATGGATGAGTGTGCGACAGTGATAGTGGGATGGAGAGGAGTGATACGTGTTTTGTTGAGAGAGATAATTATTATAATATTCAAATGGGTGTGGACGGGTCACATGGGCCACCCAATCACACACACAAAACCGGGTCGGCTAGAGAATTGGAGCACCGACGAATTCTTTATTAATATTTCTAACATTATAATATTCAACAATTCCCACTGATCGTATATATTTAAAATATAGGCAATCGATATATATTTAATATAAAAAAAAGTTATTGGTATGAATTGAGTGGTTTGGTTTAAAGTTTTGTTTGAGAGGGTCATTTTAAGCTCTAATCTCATAATTGTTAGTACAATTAGTGTGACGGGGTATGAGTTGCCCTTAGATCGCTTGTTGGGTTGAACCTTCAAGCTTTCTTTGAATTGGATCTTGTACTAAACAAAGTGATTGAGATAATATTCTGCACAAATAAAAGAAAACCGTTAGTCTTACCGTGAGGACGGACCTCACAATTAGACTTCGGCGTGAGAGTAAGTATTCATGTTGTCAGAGAATGCGAGTATGTGTGAAGAGGTGTCAGGAAAGTGTGTACCTTATAGTGTGTCAGATGACCCCTATTTATAGGGGATAATACTAGGGTTTCCTAGTATTTCGCTTATAGTTGTAGTGGTCGGAGTGGGACCCTTGTCGGGCAAGGATCCGTGGTAATCGTGACTGCAGACACGAAATCCCTTTCACATGACCAATTTGTGTCCGTCTTGAAACATCCGGGCCGCAGCCAGCTTATCTCCTGGCTTGGTGGCGGCTTGTATGTTTTGTTGTGTTGGGCCTAGGCCCAGATGTGTATAGTACGAATTGAGCCCAATAAGCATGTTATTTGTACTATATGTCATCAAGTCCCCCAGTCTAGTTTATTTACTGAGTGCGGCGCTGCTCGCTGCGTATAGTAAATGTTACTAGACTAAGGTTCTTACGCGGCTATTTGCTTCTTCCGCGACTATTTGCTTCTTCTGCGGCTATTTGTTTCTTCTGCATCGTTTCCTTACGCCTGTTAGGTGAAACGTGTGAGATGTGTGAGACGTGTGAGACGTGGACTCTTCTTGACCTTTCGTCTTCTAACTGATTTGACTGTATGGTCCACTTCCTTAACTGTCATCACTATTTTTTTTACTTTCAATCCTACCCGTTGATTCAGACGTCGTGTGCACGTGTATTCATCTGAGATTAACTTGAATTAAATATACCATGGGTATAAATAGTCGATTCAGTTTTCATTTTTTCCTTTTTCTCTTCTTTCACCTTCATCGCCATTTCTAAACTGTTTCTTCTTCGTTGTGCTCTGTTTTGAAGACTCTTAGATTCTCAGGTTAGGCTCTGATCCCTCTTTATTCTTTATCATTAGCAGTATTACAGACATTAAGTTTGTTCTTACTCAGAAAGGCCTTGGCACTTTTTGCCAAAAGTTTCATATTCCTGAGGATGTTCATCCACAATTGCCTAATTGTAGCCAAACTATTCATGAGATGCCTGCCAGGAAGATTGGTGTTGATAACGCCTAAATTATACATGTTTTTGGAGGCGTTATTTGCATTTATTTGATCATTTCTCGTGAACTTTTGGTACTTAATCAAGTATATTTGCTATTATATGTTCTAGGTATGTGTCGTGGAAGAAAATAGAAGATTACACGAAGAATTGAAGCTTAAACGAAGAAATAACTGAAGATAAAGATCTCCCGACACCTGTTCACTGTTTTGGCCATAACTCGGTCATACGAACTCCGTTTTAGTTGGTTCAAGCGGCCACGCGAAGAGAATTCAATTATCTACAATTTTGCAAAAATGGTACCTACTGTAAATGCCCCAAGTGAGGCGCACTTGTAAAAAAGCGTGGCGCACTTTCTGTCGAATTTAAGAGAATTAAAAGCAATTAAATGCTAAGTGCATTTACACCTCAAGTGCGCCGCACTTATTTGTAAGTGCGCCGCACTTGGCCCCTGAAACAGCCTATATAAGGCCCCTTTGCCTCTCATATCTCACACACTCTCACCCTTAACTCCCCACTTCATTTCTAACACTTAAAGTAGGTGTTTTTGGTGTTCTTGGCTTGACAAACCAAGAATCCAAACACCCCTTCAAACCACCATCACCACCATCGACTACCACCACTCTTCACCATCAATATCACTAGGTTTTAATCTATCAAGGAAGTAGTAGTGAAGTGTATTTTGAAACTATAAGATATTGTGACAGAATTGTTCATAGTTTCCGGGTTTTGCTTTGAATATAATATAGTTTTCGTTGGGAAAACTTGTGAAATCATCAACATTTGCTCTTGAAGTTAGTATAAATCTTGTTTATCCTTTGAATATGATCCTTACTGAATTCATGATGAATGTTATGTGTTTTGTTACTTAGTTGATCATGGAGTAGTAATCTTGTGTTTGTTTGGGCATTATGTGATCTTTGATATGGAGCGTTTGGATATGTGTTTATTGAAATGGTTAAACATGATTTTCTAAGTGTAAAGGCCGAAAGGATTAGTTGTTATTAATCGATATAATCACTAGCTATATTTAAAGGCCGAAAGGATTTATAACTTGTGATAACTCTATTTTCTAAACTTATAAACACTATCCTATGCACTTCATTATCTTAGTGATTATTGCCTAAACAAACATACTTTAATCATTTGCTTGAATCATCCTTTTATTGCTTTCTTTGCAATAGTCAATTTATGTTCGTTTTGGTTAATTTGATCCGTGACAATCTTATTAACCTTAGCACCTTAATTACAAACTGTGAAAACTTCAATCCCTTAGAACGACATGTTCTTACCATTAACCTATACTATATACGGGGGTTATACTTTTACCCGTGTGTTTCCTTAATAGTTTTAATCGGTGAAATCAGTCTTATAAATTTAAAACTTTTGAAACACATCAGGTGTTTATACTCGATTTTTTAAGTATGCCAACTTCCGATTACCTCTTTCCACCTTTCTTGTTAACATTCTTAGGTATCATCGCATAAATATTTCCCAACTTTCTGTTATTGCAGTCGCCAAAGTTTCTCACTTTGAGATTTTATGTCGCGTTCATAATATTGAACCAACTGTTGGGTTGTTTCGTTGTTTTTATATAAATTCCAAATACAAAGGGTGGATGTCTTTTAGCAAGTCCTGATGTTGAGGGCGTATGTTATACTAAACCCTTGGATTCACTTAAACACTGGAATGACCACTTCTTTTGGGTCGACTCTTTTGCTTGTCCAGCTTCCTTCCCATGGCATACTGACAAGAATGTCTCTAAAGACCCTTTCCCAAAGTTAACTGAGTTCAACGCGGATCATTATGCTATTCTTGTTGCTCATCCAGCTCCGTTTCAGAAGTTCCCATAACCCTTTCTTTGTTTGGTTGGGATGAGCCGTTACTATACCCTGGATGACCCTTTCTTTGTTATGAGGAAGAGATGAGGATTCTTGAGTCCACTGTGAGGCGCATAGTCCCACTCCTGCCGATTGCTCTGGCCTGTGCAGAAGGCAAATTAGATGCTAGTGTGGACAAGTTATTTAATGAGGGTGGTAGTACGGAACAGGGAGATTCCGCTGCTAGTGGCGGTCATGATGCAGAAGTTGAACTTGTCACGTCTGCTGAAGATACTGCGACTGTGGCTGCTGAGAGGCCAAGGCGACAGCGTAGGAAGAGGCCAGCGGTCGCGGAGGCTAGCGGTTCTTCCCATCCTTCCACGAAACTAAGGAAGGATCATGGAACTTCCGGTGGGGTTACTACGGGCGGCAAGTCTCCGTCCGTTATCAAAGAGTTATTGGCGAGTAGCCTCCTGAATGTTGAGGCTGGTGTTGAAGATATGGCGACCCTGCCTCTTATAACTTCTTCTGTATCTGCCACGCCGGAGCATGAAGGTTATAACCTTACAGATTCGGTTATTGGGGCTAATCTTTATACTATTGGTATGGCTGTAAGGTTTGTTATCTCTTCAGATTCTTCTCATCATTCTAGTACAAATGCTCCTGAAGCTGAAGTTGATTATGTTATCAGGTCTGCTGCTCCTCATCAGGTAATTACTAAGGTTGTGATTACCTCTGCTACCGCTGGTTTTCCTTTCGCTCCTGCTTCGAAGACAGGTGCTATGGTTGACACTCCTATTCATGCTTCCATGTTTCATGATTCTGACTTAGTGGGGATGGTGAAACCAGATGTCGCATGTCCTTCGTATCTTCCTGGGAAAGAGCTCTCCCTGGGATCTCGGGAAGTAGATTCTGAGCATCTTCATGAGGTTTTCATTCTGTACTGGAACATTTCCAATGACGCGTTGCTGGATGACCTCGATACCTCTAGGGAGTTTATTGACCATTTGGATCCTTCGATATTGTTTTTGCAAATTCGTGACATGGATTATGAGCAGTTGTTTACGGAGTATAACGTTGGGACTACTCGTCAAGTTTGTTTTAATGTGGAGGTTAGGATGCGGACTGGATACTGTCTTAGTGAGAGGAAAAGGTTGGAGTTAGAGTGTGTGAATCAGGCTAATTTGTTAAAAGCTAAAGATGATGAAGTTGAGAGATTAAAGGCTCAGCTCTTGCTGAAGGAAGCTGAGGCTACGGAGGTCATTCGTCTTCGTGCTCAGGTTTCCGCCACTGAGGTCATGGGAATGACACATGCTGATGAAATAGAAACTTTGAAGCAGAGGAATGTAGCCCTTGAGAACGAAAAGAATTCTCTGGATGGAAACGTCACGGAACTCCAATCCTCGGTTTCTACCAAGGACCTCAAGCTTAAGGATTTGAATGCGGCTTTGTCTTCCATCCAGTCTCAGAATGATGGGCTTGTGGATCATGTATGCACTCTGGAATTTATATGTCTTGCATATTCTTTTTTACTTTCTTTTATCTGTTTATACTTTGTTTTGGTAGGTGCACGCGCTGGAGACTACATGTTTCGGCCTTCGTGAGAAGCTCTCTGGATATGAGAATTTAACGGAGTGGCTTGAGGAGTTTCAAGATGCTCAGCTGAAAGTTGTTAATGACAAGGTGGCCAATTTGGATGCGGATGTTGTGGAGATGGCTTGTCACTTAGAGGAGAAATTATATCCCCATATTTTGACCACTACATCTGGCTGAAGGTGGCTTCTGACCCGTGGCCTGAAGCTCGTACTTGTCAAATGCTTAAATTCATCAGAGTACCTTACGGCTTTGGGAGCTACTATTAGCCGTGCCATTGAGAAAGGGATGCAAGATGGTCTTGCAGCGAAAATTGATCATGGCAGGGAAGGGAGAAGTCTTACAGACGTTGCCGCTTATGATCCTTTCGTGGAAGCAGACTTTAATTCTGCTTTACAAAATTTCTGTGAAGTTGACTTCCCCTTACTTGCCGAACTGAAGTCTCACAAAGATGCAAGTATAGAGGACATCATAAACCTGCTTCGCCTAGAAGTCCCTCTTGCCGATGCTCATGGGATGAGCGATCTGCAGCCTGATATTGAGCAGCTAAGGGTTCCTATCCATAGGTGCGAGGATCAGGTAGTACTTGGGGAGACCTCTCTCTCATTTACCCTTAGTGTTTCTCAGTCCCGTGTGGAGCGGATCAGGGCGAATATTGCAGCAAAACGGTCGGCTCTTCTGGGTGTTTGGACTCCTTTGTTTGAACCCCTGTCCGTCCAGAATTTGATCGATTTGATCGATACCTCCGCCAGTGTCCCTGCAGTCGTTGTCGCTACAATGGCCTTATCCACCACCTTTGCCTCTGCCAGCTCCATCCCTCCCATTACTGTTGATGACTATGAGATTGTGCATGCGGATGGTCAGGAAAGTTCTCAGGGGAATGTTCAGGGAAATGCTACCACGGTTGAATTTGAGAAAGAGGATCTCGATACTACTCCAGAGCATGACTTACTTAGCTGAACTTATCTTGTTACAGCGCTTCCTGGTTTTCCTTTATTCTTTTTGTATACCGCGGCCGTATGTGGCCTTTTTGTAGCGGTGTTTGTACTTTAGACAGTTTGTATATGTGGTCATATTTGTGAGTTTTCGCAACGGTAACCGTGATGTAACACTTAACAATTTAATGTTTTGATTGCTATCTTTTAATATCACCTTACATGTTTGTGATGATAGTCTTAGTGAAATGCTTGCGGGCTATTTTCCTAGTATCGAGCTTGCAATGCCTCTTATGTGCTTGAGTTGATTATTAGGTTACTCATTCCTTTATTATACGGAATAATGTTTACATAGGATCATGTCCTTTTATGTGAGCGTCTTATTAATTCATGTAACATTCAAATAACTTTGCAAAGTAAAAATAAAGATTTAGAGTAAAACTTATGAAGGTAGCTAGTCTTCACTTTTTCATTCATTAAAACTTAAAGACATTACAATAAGAAAGTAAAGTCAGGTGGTGTCCCCTTCACGGCTTATCTTGCGTGGGAGAGGTGCTTACATTTTATGCACATAGCATTTCTTAAGGTTGCAAATGTTTCACGTTCGCGGTAGGACGTTCCCGCTGCGAAAACTTGTACGCTCCGTTGCCTAGTGCTTCCGTGACCTCATATGGTCCTTCCCACTTAGGTCTGAGCTTGCCTCCATCTTCTGCGTGGCTTGCTTCATTATTTCGGTAGACAAGGTCTCCTGGCTTGAAACTTGTGTTGCAAAATCGGTGTTGTAGTATTTTTCCATCTTAGCTTTGCTTTTTGCTTCCTAGATTGCTGCCTGCTCTCTTCTTTCTTCCAAAAGGTCTAAGTTGATTTCCAGAGCCTCGTCATTTTTTTCCATGTTAATTCTCGCAGTTCTGAAGGTGGGCATGCCAATCTCTATTGGGATTACAGCCTCCGTTCCGTACGTCAGCAAGAATGGTGTTTCTCCGTTGCTGGACTTGATCATAGTACGGTGTGCCCATAAAACATGTGAAATTTCTTCCATTCAGTTTTTGCTTCTCTCGTCTAACCGTGCCTTGATTCCTTCACCTAAACTTATGTTTGCCCTTTCTACTAAGCCAGTGGTTTGTGGGTGTTTAACGGAATCGAAGCATTGGCGGATACATAGCTTTTTGCACCAGTCTTTAAATGGGTTATCCCTGAACTGCTTTTCATTATCAGATATTATCTCTCCTGGTAAACCGAACCTGCAAACTATATTGTCCCACGTAAACTTTTTTATCTGGGTCCCCGTTATGGTTACCACTGGTTTCGCTTCTATCCACTTGGTGAAGTAGTCAATTGCTACTATCAGGAACTTGACTTTATCATGGCCTTCCACGAAAGGTCCGGCTATATCAATCCCCCATTTGTAAAATAGCCATAGAGATGTGATGGGTGTTAATTTTTGTTGTGGGTTTCTTGGCACGGGGCGGTGGACCTGGCAGCTAGTGCATTCTCTTATCAATTTCCTAGCATCTGCATGCATAGTTGACCAGTAATACTCTAATCTCAAAGCTTTAGCTACCATAGATCTTGGACCAGTGTGCATGCTGCATGACCCCTCATGAATTTCTCTTAAGAAGTAGTTTGCCTGTAACGGCCCGACACATCATAATTATGGTTCGAGGAAGGACCTTTTATACAGGATCCCATTTGTTACAGCATATCTTCTTGCCTTACGGCGTATGGCTCTTGCCTTTCTTTTTTCTACTGGAAGGATTTCTTTCGTGAGGTACTCATGGATTAGGGTCATCCATGTGCGCCCTTCTTCCTCCACTACCGCTAGCACTTCTTTCTCATCTATTGATTTTTCCTTGAGTTCTTCTATAAGTACTTGCTTGCTGAGGTGGGCGAAGCTGGTGGATGCCATCTTGCTTAGCGCGTCTGCTTTTTTGTTTTCTCCTCTGGGTACTTGTTTGATAGAGAATTCTTTGAAGGTGCTCGTAAGGGTTGACCTTTTCCAAGTATTTGATCATGTCTGGCTCCTTTGCTATGTAAGTTCCATTTACTTGATTAGCCACAAGTCGTGAATCCACGTTTGCTTGAAGATTTTTTACCCTCATTTTTTCTGCTATCCTGAGGCCGACTATTAAGGCCTCGTATTCTGCTTCGTTGTTGGTAGCATCGAACCTGAACCTTAGAGCATATGTAAACTCCATTCCTTTCGAATTCGTGATTATTAGGCCAGCTCCGGAACCATCTATGCATGATGATCCGTCCGTGAACAGTATCCACGGGTCCGGAAGTACTTCTTCATCTTTCATGGGTGTGTCTTGAGGATCATCTTTTGGTCGTTACACGATAAAATCCGCAAGGATCTGTCCTTTGACTGATGTTCTTGGCCTATAATGAATGTCATGTTATTCTAGCTCAAAGCTCCATTTGAGGAGTCTTCTTGTGACTTTTGGATTAAACAGCATCTGCTTTATGGGTTGGTTCGTGATTATAATGATTGTGTGTGCCTGAAAATATCTTTTCAGCTACTTGCTGGTACTTACTAGGGCGAGTATCAGCTTTTCCATTGGAGTGTAATTGATTTCTGAACCTTGTAATGCACGACTGACGAAGTAGATGGGCATTTGCTTCCCGTCTCTTTCTGTCATCAGGACTGCACTGACGGCTTCCTTTGCAGCCACCAGGTAGACAATTAATTCTTCTTTTTCTTTTGGTGTGGTTAACATAGGTAACTCCGCTATCAATTTTTTCATTTGTCCGAATGCCGCTTCCGCTTCCGCAGTCCATTGGAAGTCACTTTTCTTTGTGCACTTCTTTAAAGTTTTGAAGAATGGCAATGATTTTTCGGCCGATTTAGACAAAAATCTGTTGAGGCTTGCCAACTTCCCATTTAGCTTTTGCACGTCCTTCAAACATTTTAGAGATGGCAAACTGAGGACCGCTTCCACCTTATTCGGACATACTCTTAATCCGTCAACATTCACTTTATACCCCAGAAATGTATCTTCTCTCATCCCAAAGGTACATTTTTTAGGATTTAACTCCATGTTTATCTCTTTGAGAGTATTGAATATTTCCTCAATGTCTCTGATTACTTCTTGCTCCAAGCAGCTTTTAATGACTAAGTCATCCACATATACTTCCAAGTTCCGGCCGATCTGTTTTTGGAAAGCTTTATCGCCCAAACGTTGATAAGTTGCTCCATCATTTTTAAATCCGAACGGCATTTTTGAGTAACAGAATATTTCTTGGCTTGTGATGAATGTTGTCTTTTTCTCATCCTCCTTTGCCATTTTTATTTGATGGTATCCTTTGTATGCATCCAATAAGCATTTGAAAGGATACCCACAGAGGGACTCTACCTTCCAATCTATTTCTGGTAACGGATAACCATCTTTGGGACATGCTTTGTTTAAGTCCTTGAAATCCACACGCATTCTCCAGCTGTCGTCATGTTTTTTCACCATTACTGGGTTTGACAACCAACTGTGATAATGGACTTCTTTCATGATGCTGGCGTCTACCAGCTTTTTCACTTCTTCATAGATTGCCTTATTTCTTTCAGGCGCTTGCCCCCTTTTCTTTTGTCTAACGGGTAGACAACCTTCACGAATATTTAGCATGTGTTCCGCTATGTGACGTGGAACTTCAGTCATATATGCTGGCTTCCAGGAGAATATGTCAAGGTTGCGTCTTAGCAGACCGCATAGTTCCTTCCGCCCTTCTTCTGTTAAAGTAGAGCCTATTGCTATGGTTTGTTTTGGATACTCCGGGTGAATTGCTACCTGAATTTTTTCTTCCATGACTTGGTTGATTACAGGTTGCGGCACTCCTGGCCCTGAAACCATTATGCATTCTAATGGGATGATCCTGCTGCTCTGTAACGTCACCGTTTCGCCTGTCACTGGGAACTTTAGCATTTCGTGCACTGTGGACAGAACCGCCTGGATTCTCCTTACTCCTGGCCATCCTATGATTCCGTTGTATGGGAATGGTGACCTTACAATCAAAAAATTCATCCATGCGGACGTTGAATGTTCCCCATCGCCTATCTTTACAAGTAGCGATATTTGCCCTAGCGGCCATATTATTTCTCCATTGAATCCAACGAGTGGTGTGGTTGCGGGAACCATTTGGCTTCTGACCTCCGGGCAGAACTTGTTGAAGCGGTGCTCATACAGGATTTCTGAAGAGGATCCTCCGTCCACATACTCCGTCCCGTCCTCCTCCCTTAGGGGTGGAAATGAGATCACTGTTTTCGGAGATAAGGTTTGGGTAATTCTTTGTTTGGCTACCCTTTGCATTGCTGTACCATCAGGATTGCCAGCGGCTTGTCCTTCCCTAAGGTTTCCCCTTTTTTTACTGCCTTTTCCTAGTCTTTTCCATTGTTTTGCTTTAGCTCCTTGATTAAATGTGATAGTTTTCCTGCTTTAAGCATTTCCTCGATTTGCCTCTTTAGGTGCATACACTCATCTGTGGTGTGCCCTACTTCCTCATGGAACTCACAGATTGCTAGCATTCCTTTTTTCTACCGGGGTTGTCATTGGAGGAGGAGGTTTGAATTTTCCCTTGTCTAAAGCCAAAATTTCTTTTGGTGTTTTTATGAGGAGAGTGAATTTGTCTTGCTTTCGTTCCGACCTTGTTGGTTCCGAAAACCTCCTTTCTTGAAGTTTTGCTTGTGTCCAACTTCCTGCTATTTCCACGGCGGAAGTAACTTCTTCCATTCGCGATTAGAGGCTGCCACCTCACCTCTGAGGAATGCGGTGGTTACCCTTATCATTTCGTCTACTGACTTTGCAATTTTATCATGTAGGCGGTTGATTAATTCGGGGTTGGTAATTCCATGCATAAATCCTAAGATTTTCATGCATTCCGGATCCCCCTTCACGTCCCTGAATTCAAGCTTGTACCTTCGCACAAACTCTTCCGTGGATTCTCCATCTCTTTGCTTGATGTTGTGAATTTCGACCTGATCTTTGATACACTTCTTCTGCTGGAGGTAGTTTTCCATGAACGATTTCTTTAGATCATCATAACTATCGATGGATTCTTGTGGGAGGTTATCGAACCACACTTTTGCAATTCTGGTTAGTGTGGAATTGAACATATGACACCATGTTGGCATGGCCTCGTGCTTCGTCTTTGCGGCTGCCTGGAAAATCTTCAGGTGATCTTCTGGGTCTTTACTCCCGTTGTATGTCTTGATGTGACTGGGCATTCGAGTTTTTGGAAAATCAAAGTACCAGATCCGTGGTGTGAAAGAATATGTTTCTTCACATACCCATGGTTGGGACATATCATCCTCCTCGACACTTGACTTCTGCCTCTTTGACTTTGTCTTCCAATGCCCTCTTGCACTGTCTTCTTCCTCAGAAAGTGCTTCCGTCCTGCGTGAGGACCCTTTTTTGCTATCATTTCTCTTTGGGGCAAGTTCTGCTCCTCTCGAGCGGGAACTTTGGTAACAGCTTTCGGTGTCTTGGCGACTGCTGTAGTACGAATGATGTCGCGAATTGTTTGAGTATGCGGACATACTCTTCTCCTTGTCTCCTAGCCTGTGGAACACACCTTTCTCTACCCTTTTGAACACTGTCTTCCTTTCTGGATCTTTCTTTCTTGGTGATTCGGAGCGACCGTGCCTTGCTTCAGGGATTCTAGACAGGCTACGGACATTCCTAGGTCTTAGCCTTTTTCTGAGGTCCCTTCGTCTGTGAGGCATCCCGGACTCGGAGTACTGGGTGACTTCCTCAAAGTTGAGGCGAGTCTTTACTGCCTTAAGCTTTTCTTCCTGTACCTTTTCTTGGCTCATTTTCTCGGCTAGGATTGGCAACAATTGGTTGTAATGTTTATCACAATATTCCCTAAGGGCTGCGTCGGACGCGGGCCTATCTGGATTCCCTTGTGATATTTCTTTTCCTTTCCTACCGTGTTCCGCACAACAGATGTGGGTGCGGTAGGAGAGGGACCTGAATGAGTGCTCATGGTGAGTATTTTAGGAGCGTAGTTGTGTACGTGGTCCCACGGATGACGCCAACTTTTTAGTACAAAACGTGTGACGGGGTATGAGTTGGGCTTAGATTGCTTGTTGGGCTGAACCTCCAGGCTTTCTTTAAATTGGATCTTGTACTAAACAGAGTGATTGAGATAATTTCCTGCACAAATAAAAGAAAACCGTTAGTCTTACCGTGAGGACGAACCCCACGATTAGACTCCGGCGTGAGAGTAAGTATTCATGTTGTTAGAGAATACGAGTATGTATGAAGAGGTGTCTAGAAATTGTGTTTAGAGGCCCCCTATTTATAGGGGATAATACTAGGGTTTCCTAGTATTTCGCTTATAGTTGTAATGGTCGGAGTGGGACCCTTGTTGGGCAAGGATCCGTGGTAATCGTGACTGCGGATGCGAATTCCCTTCCGCATAACCAATCCGCGTCCGTCTTGAAACATCCGGGCCGCAGCCAGCTTATCTCCTGGCTTGGTGGCGGCTTGTATGTTTTGTTGTGTTGGGCCTGGGCCCAGATGTGTATAGTACGAATTGAGCCCAATAAGCCTGTTATTCGTACTATACGTCATCTATAATAGAATTTGTAAATTCCATAAGTAATTCTCATTAATCTAAAAACATAAATCAAATAATGAATGTAATAGACCAAAGTCTAAAGTAAACAAATAACTAATGTATGCTTAACTCACATAAAATATATATCGGCTAATAGTAATTATTATTAGCCAAAATTTATATGTTCCAGTGAGATTTAAGTGAGTCGATTCTTCTTGGGACTAGAATTCTTCTTTGAACAAGAATTCTTCCTATAAGTTATTCATTTTTGAAGAAAATGTGATAGTCACAATTGGAATGTGTCAATGAGATAGGTGTTGCAAGTAAATTACTATCAGATTCAAAAGCAAAAACTGTAATTTGGTATGAATCTGTGTGTTTTGTATTCCTCAAAGCATACGTATAAATAGTTACAAGATGGGCTTGAGCCTACAAGATTACAGCTCATCCCATAAATGTACAACTAAGGATAATTACAATACAACTAATTGATTGACAATACAACTAATTGATTGACAATACAACTAATTGATTTACTAAAGATATGGGTTAACACACCCCCGCAGTTGGAGCGAGAGTACACCAGACGCTCAAACTGGATCTAAACTCTTCAAATAGTGTTGAAGGTAACCCTTTGGTGAAAATATCCGCAAACTGATAACGAGAAGGTACATAAAGCACGCGGACCTGACCAGCAGAAACCAAATCACGAATGAAATGTATGTCAATCTCAATGTGCTTCGTACGCTGATGTTGAACTAGATTGCATGATAAATAAACAACACTGACATTATCACAATAGATAAGCGTAACAGAAGACAGAGGAGTATGTAACTCACGTAAGAGATTCCTCAACCAACAAGTTTCAGTAACATCATTGGCAACACAACGATACTCTACTTCGGCACTGGACCGAGAAAGCATTGGCTGACGCTTAGCGGACCAAGAGAGTAAATTGTTGCCAAGAAATACACAATACCCTGAAGTCGATCTTCGAGTGGTGGGACAACCAACCCAATCCGCATCAAAATAAGCAACCAAATCTGTGGTAAATGAAGAAAATAACTGCAAACCATAATTCAGAGTACCCTGAACATACCACAAAATCCTTTTAAGAGCAGAGAGATAAGGCTCCCGAGAATCATGCATATGAAGACAAACCTGTTGAACTGCATAAGAAATATCCGGTCTAGTAAAAGTGAGATACTGGAGAGAACCTTCAAGACTCCGATACAAAGTAGGATCATATACCGGATCACCATCAACACCTAGTTAAGACTCAGTATCAACAGGAGTCCGACTAGGATTACAAGAAACCATATGTGTTTTCTCCAAAATCCCAATAACGTACTTCTTTTGAGATAAAAATAAACCTGAAGAATCGCGCGTGACAGAGATACCCAGAAAATAATTAAGAGGACCCAAATATGTCATAGAAAAATCTTGATGCAATGAGAACAATATCATCCACATATAATAATAAATAAGCGGTATCAATCCCTTGTCTGTAGATAAATAGACATGAGTCACAGCGACTATGAGAAAAACCAACCCGAGTAATATAAGATGCAAAGCGCTAAAACCAAGCTCGAAGGACTTGCTTGAGCCCATAAAGAGACCGGTGTAACAAACAGACATAATCAGGATAAACAGAATCCTGAAAACCAGGAGGCTGATGCATACAAACAGTCTTAGAAAGATCCCCATGAAGAAAAGCATTCTTGACATCAAGCTGATGAATCGGCCAATGTCAAGAAGCAGCTAAACTCAGAACAGTCTGAATAGTACCCGGTTTAACCGCCGGACTAAATGTCTCATCCACATCAACTCCTTTCAACTGTGTACTACCATTTTCTATAAGATGAGCCTTGTAGCGACTGAGTGTGCCATCAGCCAAATATTTATGACGAAAAAGCCACATAAAACGAACAATATTGGTGTCCATCGGTCGAGGTACTAAAATCCAAGTTTTATTTTTAATAAGTGCTGATATTCATCCCGCATAGCATTTTTCTAGTTTGGATCACGAAACGCATCACGATAATACTTGGGTAAAGGTGAAACCGAAGAAACATGTAAAGTGGGTCATTAAGTAGGACGATTAGTCCCGACACGAAAGCGTGTGACCATGGGATGAACCAAAGTGGGGTTTGGGTTGGTGGACTGAACTGCGGCATTGGGAGAGGGTTCATGTGGATCATGGCCATAAGAGGTGAAGTGTGTGTATCATGAGTTATTAGATAAATGGGAATAGATGGACTATCGTGGGCCGGTGTAATAGGTGAAGCTAAATAGGTCAGCCCATTTTGGGTTTGATTTGTATTCGTGGGTTGGGCTTCGTGGGTATGGGTGCCATCAGTAGGCAATTCGGTATTTGGTGTATGGGGTAGGTGAACAGTAGGTATGACTTGGGGAATAATATCGGGTAAGTCGTCCAAAAAATTATAAGCAGGTGCGGAAGTTGGTTTGACGGTCCCATAAAAAATGTAACATGACGAGATATAATGATTTTATTTGTTGTTAAATTGAAGCATCGATAGCCATGATGGTTTGAAGCATATCCCAAAAGTATGGCGGGTGTTGCACGTGGCTCAAGTTTGTGATTCGGGTAAAGGCGAGGATATCATAGGCACCCAAAAGTACGTAAGAGACTATAATCTGGGTTTATACCAAATAAACGGGTATACGAAATTTCATTTTTTATAGCAGTTTGTGGAAAACTAGAAGGGGGGTTGAATAGTTTGCCGCTTTTTAATTTAACGTATTGTTTATTTATAAAAACTTAGATTCGACTTTATGTGATCTCAATATGTGCACAATATGTACAATACAAGTAAGTAAATAAATGATATGAAAAACAAGATATAAGAGTTAGAAAGATCAAACTACAACACAAGGATTTATAGTGGTTCGGTAACGAAGCACCTCTTCACCCTACTACACTCCCCGAGCACCAAACTCGAGAGTTCTCTTCACTGTGTCAACAAACTCCCGTTAGGCAGAGAAAACCATACACAACTTAGCTTACACCAATTTCCGACACTAAGCGAAATGTAGAGTTCTAATCCTAGCTAGAACCAATCTACCACACCTTTTGTATTTTGAGGACTAAAATACTAACTGCACTACTTCACTTCACCAAGACACTACCTCGATCACACCAATCTAACACTACTCACTAAGATCACCATGATCTAACTATACTTTCAATGATCACCACAATCTACCTATTTCACACAACTACAATACATACTTTATAATATACACAAATGATTTACAAGATATAACACAACTTCACAACAACACCAACTAAACTATATTACTTCTTGACTTGATGATAAGAAGTATTATTCTCTTGCACTTGAGGATTTAAGCTTGAATCACTTGGAAACAAAAGCTTAAGATTAAATGATCAAAGGATTGTAGGTGATGTATAAACTGATTTTAGACAGAAAAGAATAAGTGCAAAAGGTGAGAAAATCAGTGGGGATCAGTCTGTTATTTATAGGCAAAGCTGGGAGCGTTTTGGCTTGGCTGGCCCCCTTAGCTCCTAGTCTGCCCCCCTTATCACTAAGGGGACTGCCCTTGTATTTAAGGGGGTCGCCCAGGCCTGGACGCTCCCTTTTTTGTCTTTTCTAAGGGAGGTGTTTTCTGGAAAATTTGTAGCCGTTTTAAGGTAGAAAATTTGAATTCAAAATATTTATTTTGAATAAAACATTTCTTTTAAATGTAAAAAATGTTTTTTAAAAGTTATAAAAATGTTTGTAACATTTTATAAAAAATGTGAGGTTGAATAAAAATTCCTTTCATCATAAAATGCATTAAGCATTTATTTATTCATACCTTTAAGTGATTAAATTTTCGAAATAAAAATTTACTACTAATTACTTGTTTACGTTTTAATTTTACATTGCACGTTTTTACATTTCGTGATTATCAAAACGTAGAGAGGTCAAAAAATATTAATAACGTTTTTAGGCATTATTTCTATCAACAATCTCTCCCTTTTTGATGATTAGAAAATCTAAACTCATTAAATGTAAAATTATTTTTAAGCAAGTGTTTTAGTAAGTTTTATTTCCATTTTTCCCCCTTTTTGTTGAATCAAAAAGGCTTCGTCGAAGATTAGTGTAAGTTGACGAGTAAACCGTTTCCCCCTTGATGTGTTACTTCCCCCTCGATTCGAGTGGACAATGGAATCAAGCTATGGTAACTTTGCTAACCAACACCGATTTGGTAGAAGAACAAGAACATAAACCATTTTCTAAACATATAGAAAATAAAAAGGAAAAAATACTATTCATGTTGATAATGTTTAAACAAGGATCTTTGTCAAGAAATTTGTGTTAATTATATATCAACTAGAACTTCAACATGGATAGATTATGAGTCATTCAACCAACTAAAATTTTTAAGGAAGCAAGTGTTACTTTTAAAACATAAGACAAAAGACCATTCATTAAACATAAGAATTGTGTATAAAACACAATCATGCATACATCAAATTGAAATAATATGCTTGAAGCATATTAATATAACATACATAAAATTAAACTACAAAGGTCCTAATATTCCTATAATTCTATAGGACTTGCTTGCAAAAGGTATGGTTGAAAATTATTTAAAACATGAGTAACTAAACATATAGTATGTTAGTTTAGAGAGATTGATGGTGGTGGAGTGTTTGGAAAGGGATGTTGTGAAATCATGTGTTCTATGTAAGAGAACATGTATTGGAGTTCATCTCTCAATCCAAAGATGAGAGTACGGTTGTGAATGCAACACAAGCATGAATCTCCATGTGCTTCAAGAAGGTTCCAAGGAATAGGATGACCAAAAAGGGTGGAGAGGGTGATGGAGTATTAAATTGAACATCAAGTAGAGTAATTGGTGAAAGGGTGAGAGTGATGTCCATTGATCTACTCTCTTGAATTAGAGGTGGAGGAGGAACTCTTGGAAAGGAATGGCGTATTACATGCAATGATACGTCAATAGTTGGATGATTTTATGTTAAGCGTTTATGGGAAATGTATCATGTTGGAAATAAGTGAAGTGAGTGAAATTTAGATATTTATAGTAGACTTTCCAAAAATGAAAAGTGAAATGTGAAATGAAAAGTTATTTTTAGAAAGTTTAATAAGTAGCGTTTATGTAAAAATGTTTACTCAAATTAGCATAGATTTTTGTAGAAATTTATGGTAATGTAAATAATAAATTAATAAAAAAAATATATGTATGTATATATAAAATCAGCCCAAGAAAGGAAAAAAGAAAAGAAAAAGGATTTTGGGCCTTATCTAGAGGAGTTTTAGTAGGATTAGGATGCTAGTTAATTAGATAAGGTTATTCCTTAGCCTATATAACAAAATTCACGAATCATTCAATCCCTATATCCCTTTTGAGTCGACTTCCATCCCTAAGAACAAGGAACCAAGAATCTTGATCAAGAAGTAACCAAGAATTGGTGTTAGGATCAAGTAATCAAGAGGTAAGTATGCTTAACTTAGTTAGAATTATGCAAGCATATAACATTATTTATGATGGATACAGGGTTTGTGAAAAATACCAATTATATATGAACTTTAATGATGGTATGATGATTAGGTTTGGTTTAGGGTTATGATCATGCGTGTTGCATGTTAGGGTTTGCGTTAAAACATGATTTAGAGTTGAGAAAATTTTAGGGTTGTGTTCAACTGATGATATCGCATTGATAAAAATGTTTCTTTTTATGAATCTTATGTCTAAATTATAGTTTAGAGAGTCTATTTTTCAAAAAGTCCAACCTCGAATTATTTTGAGTTCTAGAAGTTGGTTAAACGATGGTTATAAGAAAAGTTGTCAAAACAGTGAATACGAGTCAGAATTAGGTCATGTTTAGGAGGGTAAAACCCTAACTTAAAAGTGGAATTAATGATAGCCAATCTACAGTGGTTAAGTTCAATATGTATATAAAGAAACCCTAGAAGGATAGCTTCAGATTGTGTGTCTAAGTATGATAATTAGGGCCATACATTTTAGTGTGCAATCAGGTCCGAATTGAGACAGTTTTAAAGTTGGATTTTATTTGGAATAGTTTCACATGTAATGAGAGCTTGAGAATCACACGGTAGTTAGTAAACTCATAAATGAAGTTAGGTGATTTTTGGTATAATTTATGAAGGTCGGCAAGTAAGGTTTTTAAGTTGGTAAAGATACACTAAAATTCTGCAATTCTGAATAAATTATAGTTGACTAGTGTAATGTGTTAATGAAGTGTTTAAGGTTGGGCATGGTGTCGGGGTGACCCATGATGGTTAATCAAACCCTTAGACATCCATCATATGTGTGTTACATGGACTAGAGATTTTAGCTTGGTAAAGGAAAAGCCCAAAGCGACGAGAGATCGTCAAAAGAGCTATGTTGATTATAGGCGTAAGCCGTTAGAGTTTGAGGTGGGAGATCATGTATTGTTAAAGGTGACGCCTTGGAAGGGCGTAGTTCATTTTGGAAAGAAGGGAAAGTTAGCACCAAGATATGTAGGACAGTTTGAGATCCTTGAAATGATTGGCCTTGTAGCTTATAGGTTGAGGTTACCTGAGGAGTTGAATAACGTGCATGACACCTTTCATGTGTCAAATCTAAAAAAGTGTCCGGCGGATGCTAATTTGCATGTGCCATTGGATGAGATCAAGGTCGACAAGACACTTCATTTTGTCGAGGAACCTATAGATATTATGGATCGAGAAATTAGGAAGTTAAAACGTAGGAAGATAACGCCTGTGAAAGTTAGATGGAATTCTAAACGTGGTCGTGAGTTTACTTGGGAACACGAAGACCAGATGAGGATTAAGTATCCACAGTTGTTCGTGGACCGAGTTGTTGAGCTTGCTAGTTAAATCTCGGGACGAGATTTCCTCAAGGAAGGGACACTGTGACATCCGTAATTTAATCAGGTTAGTGATGCCTTTAGAAATGGCTAAGAGTTCATTTTGTGTGATTTCTTGTGTGCTATGTGTTATATATGTGTGCTAAGTGGTTTGAATAGGTGCGTGATATCATTTTGAGGTGTATGATCATCTCATTTTGAGTGCGTTTGTGTGTGGTGATGAGTATTCCATTTTTTCACGTGTAGTGATAATGGAAAGGAATGACGTATTGCATGCAATGCTACGTCAATAGTTGTATGATTTTGTGTTAAACGTTTATGGGAAATGTATCATGTTGAAAATAAGTGAAGTGAATAAAATTTAGATATTTATAGTAGACTTTCCAAAAATGGAAAGTGAAATGTGAAATGAAAAGTTATTTTTAGAAAGTTTAGTAAGTAGCGTTTATGTAAAAAGATTTACTCAAATTAGCGTAGATTTTTTGTAGAAATTTATGGCAATGTAAATTATAATGAAAATAATAATTTAATAATAAAAAAAAATATATGTATGTATATATAAAATCGGCCCAAGAAAGGAAAAAAGGAAAAGAAAAAGGATTTTGGGCCTTATCTAGAGGAGTTTTAGTAGGATTAGGATGCTAGTTAATTAGATAAGGTTATCCCTTAGCCTATATAACAAAAATCACGAATCATTCAGCCCCCATATCCTTTTTGAGTCGACTTCCATCCCTAAGAACAAGGAACCAAGAATCTTGATCAAGAAGTAACCAAGAAATGGTGTTAGGATCAAGTAATCAAGAGGTAAGTATGCTTAACTTAGTTAGAATTATGCAATCATGTAACATTATTTATGATGAATCTAGGGTTTGTGAAAAATACATATTATATATTAACTTTAATGATGGTATGATGATTAGGGTTAGTTTAGGGTTATGATCATGCATGTTGCATGTTAGGGTTTGCGTTAAAACATGATTTAGAGTGGAGCAGATTTTAGGGTTGTGTTCAACTGATGATATCTCATTGATAAAAACTTTTCTTTTTATGAATCTTATGTCTAAATTGTAGTTCAGAGAGTCTATTTTTCAAAAAGTCTGGCCTCGAATGATTTTGAGTTCTGGAAGTTAGTTAAACGTTGATTACAAGAAAAGTTGTCAAAACAGTGAATACGAGTCAGAATTAGGTCATGTTTAGGAGGGTAAAACCCTAAATTCAATGTGGCATTAATGATAGCCAATCTACAGTGGTTAAGTTCAATATGTATATAAAGAAACCCTAGAAGTATAGCTTTAGATTGTGTGTCTAAGTATGGTAATTAGGGCCATACATTTTAGTGTGCAATCAGGTCCGAATTGGGACAGTTTTGAAGTTGGATTTTATTTGGGATAGTTGCACATGTAATGAGAGCTTGGGAATCACAAGATAGTTAGTAAACTCATAAATGAACTTAGGTGATTTTTGGTATAATTTATGAAGATCAGCAAGTAAGATTTTTAAGTTGGTAAAGATACACTAAAATTCGACAATTCTGAATAAATTATAGTTGACTAGTGTAATGTGTTAATGAAGTGGTTAAGGTTGGGCATGGTGTCGGGGTGACCCAAGATGGTTAATCAAACCCTTAGTCATCCATCATATGTGTGTTATATGGACTAGAGCTTTTAGCTTGGTCGCGTGTAACCGTGTTTATTTATTTGTATACTTGCGTGATAGGAATTGGAAGATGCATTTTGAGCATTCAGGTGAGTTACATAGTCCCACTTTTTACTGCATTTTAAACTTGGGATGGAAATCATGCAAGTATTGAAATGAGTTTTAAATTTCTATGATTATGTGTTAGTGTAAATGCATGGACTATTATGTGACTGATATGCGTTATGTGCTACATGTTATGTGATATGATATTAAAAAGTTGCCTAGTCAGGAGGATTACTTGCGGGTATCCATGACCTGAGCTAGAGGGAAAGAGATTTGGTTATGTGATGTGATATTAAGATGTTGCCTAGTCAGGAGGATTACTTGCGGGTATCCATGGCCTGAGCTAGAGGGAAATAGATTTGGTTATGTGATGTGATATTGAGATGTTGCCTAGTCAGGAGGATTACTTGCGGGTATCCATGGCCTGAGCTAGAGGGAAAGAGATTTGGTATGATCCAAGAGCGATTTAGGTCGTCTGCTTGGTGTTTGAGGGATCGGATGAGTACGCCTACTCAAGTGTTGGTTTGATTTATTAGATTGAATTGCATGTTAGCTTGTATGTTAGTTAGTATAATTGTTATGCGAAAGTATTGTTTTATAATCACAGTAATTGGTTAAATTGTTTTGGAAATTAATTAGATATGTGTGTCTGAAAACCTATGTTTCTCACCAACCATTGTGTTGACGTATAAGCATCATTTTCAGGTATTCAGCAAGATGAGATTAAAGTTAAAAAAAGTGTCTAGATGGACCGTAGGCAGCTGACGAAGTTTAGTTATCTAAATTTCGTTATTTGTTTTGGGTGATGAATGTTATTTGTTTTGCTTTGTTAGGAAGTATGAATGTTTTCATTTTATGACATTGACGTGAACTGCCTTTATTTCAATGTCAGACGCCTTTTGGATTTTGTTGATGTGTTTGGGTATTTTCATGATACAGTGTCTTATACTTGATTTTTACATGTTTTAGTTTCTTTATATAGACGCCAATGTGTTGTGATGATTCTCTTTCTCGTCGCGCCTTGTGTTTCTGCCTTGGCGAGGTGTGACAGATTGGTATCGGAGCCAATGGTTATAGAGAAGTAGGTGGTTGAGCCTAGACTATAACCTAGAGGTCTTTCATGTAGATGCATTTAGGTCTGTCTGGTTTTTTTGTTTTTTTTATAGAAAAAAATAGAAAATATTTTTTTGCTTTTATATATTTATACGAAAATAAACTTTCAAGTCGAAAGGATCTTCAAGGCACTAACTACAAACTCCACGTGTAAATCGTACACCTCTCCCCGGCAATGGCGCCAAAAACTGATTCGAGTAAAATATATATAATATATAATACCAAATAGTAATAATATAGAGAGTATCCCGTTAGATATGAAAATTACTTTAGGAAAAGTAATAGTTTATCCTTCGGATGTCGTGTCCCAACGAGAAATGAATTTGAAATTCACCGAAGCGTTTTGTTTGATGCTTGATTGCCAAATATTTTTGTTTTTGTTTTAAAACCAAAGAAAGCGATAAACTAGATTAAACTAATTAAGCAAGCAAGCTATTAAGATGAAATATATAAAGAAAAATATGCATGTCAAGTAAAAGTGTATAGATCCTTAAGTGTGAAATTTTAGATCTTAATGATGAACTAATTTCCGTCTAATAAATCAATTCCTCAAAACGTTGGCTTAAAATTGAAAATGACTTTTTATCAAGAAATTAATTACTAATTTAATGCCTACTTAATCTTACGGCTTTTGTCTGTTCGACTAAATAAAACACTAAACTAAATAATTTTTGTAAATTATTAATCACTAAACACTTATTAAAATTCCACACTTAATTCACTAAACACAAATTTACTTAACACGCATAAAAATAAGCTACTCACTAAGCATATTAATCAAATAAGCAACTAAAAACATATTAAATTAAATAAATCTACACTAATATATTGAAAAAGGAAAAGAGGCTAAACCGAGTCGAAGAACCGCAAAAGAACGAAAAACCACCCGATCTAATAATCTAATAATCAAATTCGGCCTAGCTAAATAAACCCTTAAGCTCTACGCCTCATGAGTTGACCGGTACCAAATTTGAAACACAAAACATAAACTAACAAACTGTTAAAATAAAAACAGTTTATATTCAAATCCTATTTCACTAAATTGCAAACTAAAACCACAAGTCCAATTACCGAATTTCTACAAAACCAAATGCAATGCAATAGTGGCCCAACTCTGAATCTCTACAAACCATAAGCATCCTACTAGCTTAAACAAGCCCTAATTACCAAGCGCGGCCCAAACAAATCTCGTAGGCCCAAAATTTACCAAACGCAGCCAGTAGTGATTTACAAACCAAACGATGCCCAAATGATTTTCGAGTATTGGGCTTATATCTAGAACAGGAGTAATGAGCAAATAGAGTAGGCTTCACTAATTTTAAACTAAACCTATAACTTAAATAAGCTAATCTGAATAAGCCAACTCTTCAATAAGCTACCAAGGACATATCAAATAAGCTAAATCGAAAGGCTTTTGAAAACCGTATAAGCTAAACGCAATACTAATGTGAACCGTAAAACTAATAATCTATTAGGAAACTTATTTAAATCTGAATAAAAAGCTTTTGAAATCAAGAGCATTTAAATCAGAAATAAGCTAAATCCTAGCTTATTATTTAAGCTTCTATCAGGTTACTTATTTGGATTAAAGTATAGGAACATCAAGCTTTGAAAAAAGCTCTTCGACTCACATTAATCAGAATAAGCTAGATAAAACAACTTCCTTCCACTTTTTAGAAAATAAGCTTAAGAAAAGAGCTTATTTGTGAAAAGCTAGAAAAGAAAAGAGATTAAAAGGAGTAAAGCACATTGATAAGCTACGAAACAAGATCTTCAATAAGCATCACCAATATTTGATACAATATCCAAAATAAGCTACTGAATAAGCTTTACAATAAGCATAAAACTAAAAATAAGCTAAACCTACTCCTAAACTAATAAGCTAAATAAGATGTGAAAATTAAATCTAAATCCTACTACTCTCAAATTGAGGGGAGCGTCTCTTCTTTTATAGAATGTGAGGGGGGTGTATTGTAAAAATTTTCTCCAATGATTGCCAACCGCCACATATTAATAGCCAATGATTGCCCTTGAATGACACTCCCTCGGATCGATCGAAATATGCAGGGAATCCAGCCGTTGAGAACGTAACACGTGCCCTTTTTGATTTGCTTACATCGTACGCTTGATTATAAACCATCAGATCATTATTGTTACACTTGAAATGAATTTGAGATATAACCAAATGCATCGCCATGTGGCTTCATATAATTCACCCATTTCTTTGCTAGTGCTAAGTCACATGACATGTTTTGATTTAATTGTCATGCACGGGAGGTCTTCTTCCAATATACAATTTTGCCATTTCATTCACAGAATTATAATTATTTAATTGGGCCTCTCATTTAAATACTTGGGCTTATGTTGGGCTTTAAATAACATGGGCTGGCCTGGCCCATTTAGTGGGTTACATGCTGGCCTAATAAGATCTGAGGGCACCGTTGGACTAGTTTTCTCGCGCTCTTTCTAATGGCATGCTCGAGGACTTTTCACGACTTTGTCTTGATCTTGAGTATTAAGCACTCTTGATCGAAACAACCCGTAAGTACCCGTTTTTGCATTGTTTTTAATCATTTTTACCTGCAAGACATAAAAATACCAAACAAACATATTTGCAAGATAATTATCCATATTTTAGCATTTTTAGTCTGATTACTAGTGTTTTACGGGGTTATAAGGATGTGTGTTTTAGCACACATCAACAACGCGAGTAGTTTGTGTCTTAAGTGAAAACTACAAATGTTAAAAAAATATCCAGAGAAAGTTCCTACACAAAGCAAAAAAAGAACACAAAAGCTTCAATTACCGAAAGGAGGACATGGGTGAGGGTGGAATCCTTCTGAATTGTGTGCTTGTCCAGAGGGATGGGTACAGAATATTTGTATCCACGGTAAGCTGTTGCTTCAAATTAAATAGCAACGGGCCTCTGTTGGTTGGGTGGGATGGGGTTCTTGTCCTAAACATTTTCCTTCATGGCATACTGGACAGTATTATTTACCTAGATGATGACACTTACAAAAATATAGAAAAGAAAACAGAAACTTGAAATTTCAAAGATGCTTTCATTCGTTGGAAAACTAGTATCCAATTTGACATCTACTGAACATACGGATGAACAAATATATATGAAGAATGTAGAAACAACATAAAATTCAGAGTTTAGAATAATAAAAGACACTGAAACTGTTTTAATTAGTGCGTCAAAAGAAATCTAACCAAGATTTTGAATGAGATGTACGGTAGTTCCATTCCAGATATAGTAGTCTGCAAGAGTAGAGTCGTCTTGGAGCTGCTTTTGGGGCAAAAACAATGTCTGCATGTCTGTGTAAATACCTTCCTTGTCCTGAATATTGGCTTTCACATTTTTGATGGTGTCGGTGCTTTCCACTGCTATAGATGGACGGTTTTTTCAGTGGCAACAATCACCACATATATCTGCAACGTCACTAATGTGTAATCCAAAAGACGGATGATTGACTCGTTCTGGATGTAGTAACGGTTAAGGAGATAGTCTTCCTCGATCGAGCTTATTTCCAGCATAGACCAACGTCTGTTGGTCTGGGTGAATACCTTCCTTGTCTTGAATAAGGGCTTTCAGTTCCTTGGCGGTGTGGACGAAATTTACATCCACATGGATCCTCTTTCCAAAGATGGTCTCGACATATATCTTCATATTTCCTCTAGAACAAGGCACATAATAGAGGACGGAATCCTGATTGATGTTGTAGTAGGAAAGGGTACGGTGTGACACCCTTGATTTAATCACGTTAGTAATACCCTTAGAAATGGCTAAGAGTTCGTTTTGTGTAATTCTTGTGTGCTATGTGTTATATATGTGTGCTAAGTAATTTGAGTAGGCGAATGATGTCATTTTGAGGTGTGTGATCATGTCATGTGGAGTGCGTTTGTAATTGGTGATGAGTATTCTATTTGTTCACGTGTTTTTTTTTCCTGATTTTGGAAAGGACATGACGTATTTGCATGTTATGCTTACGCTTTGTTTTGTGATTTTGTGTAAAATAAGCGTTTATGTGATAATGTAACATTATGGAAAAAGTGAGTGGTAAATATGAATATTTATAGTGGACTTTCTAAATATAGAAAGTGAAATATGAAATGAAAAGTTATTTTTGGAAAGTTTAGTAAGTAGCATTTATGTAAAAAAGTTTATCTAAATTAGCATAGGTTTTTATGAAAAATTAAGGTAATGAAGATAATTAGTTAAATAATAATAACTAAATAAATAAATAAATAAATATAAATAAAGGGGTGTTCGGCCGGTTAGGATAAAGAAGAAAAAAAAGGAAATAAAGTTTGATAACAATTAGGATTCTATTAGTATAAATACCAAATTAATAAAACCTTAAAATCACTTTTTCTCTCCTCCTCTCCTTTTGATCGCCGAAACCCTCAAGAAGAAGAAAAAAAGTTTTTTTTATCAAGAACAAGTTGGTGATTTAGTGTTTCAAGGATCAAGGTTTAGGTATGTTCGTTAACCTTAGTTGTTTAGTTTTCTTTTAAACATGTAACAATTAATATGATAGATCTTTAGGGTTATAAAAACTTCTGTAATTAAGGATGTATTAATCATGCTAGAGTGTTTAGGGTTTAATTAGGATCATGTGGGTGTAAATGGTTAGGGTTAGATCGTGTTAAAACATGATTTAGAGTTGAGCAGAATTTAGGGTTGTGTTCAATTGATGATATCTCATTGATAAAAATGTTTCTTTTTATGAATCATATGTCTAAATTGTAGTTCAGAGAGTCTATTTTCCAAAAAGTCTAGCCTCGAATGATTTTGAGTTCGGAAAGTTAGTCAATTGGTCGAAACAAGAAAAGTTGTCAAAACAGAAAATACGGGTCAGAATTAGGTCATGTTTGGGAGGGTAAAACCCTAACTTAAAAGTGGAATTAAGATTAGCCAATCTACAGTGGTTAAGTTCAATGTGTATATAAAGAAACCCTAGAAGGATAGCCTCTGATTGTGTGTCTAAGTATGGTAATTAAGGCCATACATTTTAGTGTGCAAGCAAATCCGAATTGGAACAGTTTTGAAGTTGGATTTTATTTGGGATAGTTACACATGTAATGAGAGCTTGGGAATCACAAGTAGTTAGTAAACTCATGAATGAACTTAGGTGATTTTTGGTATAATTTATAAATGTCGGCAAGTAAGGTTTTTAAGTTGGTAAAGATACACTAAAATTCTGCATTTTTGAATCAATTGTAGTTAACTAGTGTAATGGGTTAATGAGATGGTTAAGTTTGGGCATGGTGTCGGGGTAACCAATGATGGTTAATCAAACCCTTAGACATCCATCATATGTGTGTTACATGGACTAGAGCTTTTAGCTTGGTCGCATGTAACCGTGTTTATTTATTTGTATAGTTGCGTGATAGGAATTGGAAGCTGCGTTTGAGCATTCAGGTGAGTTACATAGTCCCACTTTTTTACATTGTTTTAAACTTGGGATGGAAATGATGCAAGTGTTGAAATGAGTTTTAAATTGCTGTGATTATGTGTTAGTGTAAATGCATGGACTTTGATGTGACTGATATGCGTTCTGTGCTACATGTTGTGTGATGTGATGTTAATGTGTTGCCTAGTCAGGAGGGTTACTTTCGGCTATCTCCGGCCTGAGGTAGAGGGAATGAGATTTGGTTATGTGATGTGATATTGAGATGTTGCCTAGTCAGGAGGGTTACTTTCGGGTATCTCCGGCCTGAGCTAGAGGGAAAGAGATTTGGTATGGTACTGTTGCCTAGTCAGGAGGGTTACTTGCGGGTATCTCCGGTCTGAGCTAGAGGGAAAAAGGATTTGGATTGATCCAAGAGCGATTGAGGTTGCCTGCTTGGTGTTTGAATGATTGATTGGATTGAATTGCATGCTAGCTTGTATGTTAGTTAGCATAATTGTCATGCAAAAGTATTGTTTTATGATCACAGTAATTCGGGCAATGATTTTAGTAATGGATTGAATATGTAAAAACCTGTGTTTCTTACCAACCATTGTGTTGACGTATAAGCATTACTTTTAGGTATTTAGTAAGATGAGGTTAAGGTTAAGAAAAGTGGCTAGATGGACCGTAGGCAGCTGACGAAGTTTAGTTATCTAGATTTCGTTATTTGTTTTGGATGATGGATGGTATTTGACTTGTTTTGTTTATGTTTAAATGTTTGCATGTCATGACATTGACTGCCTTTATTTCATTGTCAGTCGCCATTTGGATTTTGTTGATGTGTTTGGGGTATTTTCATGATACTGTGTGTTTATACCTTGTATTATTATGGCATGTATTAGTTTCTCTACTATAAGACACCAATGTGTTGTGATGACTCATTTTCTTCTTTTTTTTCCTCTGTCGTGCTCGCGTTTCCGCCTTGGCGGGGTGTGACAGATTGGTATCAAAGCCTTTGGTTATAGAGAAGTAGGTAGTTAAGCCTAGACTATAACCTAGGGGCCCTTTATATAGATGCATTTATGACTCAAGTGTTTATTTTTATAACTGCTATGCTTCCCCTTTGTTTTGCGTAGCTTTTATACTCCCTATTTTGTTAAGTTATCGTCTTGTTTTGGGTGCCTACCCGTAGCTGATTTAGTGCATATTGCCTTGTTCTTAGTTAAGTTATGCCTTCCCATTCCCGTAAGAAGTTCTGTTGAGGAACCGTCTTTGCAACCAGGTGTAAGAGTTTTATTGAGCCAGGGTCAGGACATACGATGAAGAGAACAAATCTTAGGACCCGAGTTCTAATTGGCCTTTGGCCATGCCATATTGAAGAGAAGATGACCATAAAGGAAGTTAAGGGAGAGTCAGTCATGGAATGGAAGACAAAGGTGACAACCAAAGAGGGCACTGTCATCAAGTTTCCTGGAAAGTTTTGTGGATACGAGTCAGCATCGGAAGAAGAAGTGGAGGAGAATGAAGGGTTGAAGGAAGTTTGGGAGCAGATGGTGTATGTGATATCAGACAGCGACTCAGATCTTGAATCCACAGCTAGTAGTTAACCTTAGGGCATCCTCTTTGTCATCCATTTTACGTTTATTCGTCGGTCTTTAGTCGAAACCATGTTTTAGGAATTGTTATTTTCGAATATTGAGTTTGATGTTTTGGATATTGATTTGGTATTTTATAAAAGGATGGATTTATAATTGAAATTGTTCCTTATGTGCGGTTATGTGGCTAAATGAATTGTATGTGAATGTTGTGTTAAACTAAGGAGTGTCGTCATAGGAGGAGTACGTTTGTGCTAGGGAGCCTCTATAATTATGGTGGCCAACATAATTATTCACGCGCCCCAGCACAAGTGGACTTGCAAGTATGATTACATTGGTTAGTGTTGACACATTGGTGTATGGTATTATGGTAGTGGTATGTATGTATATATATATGTGTGTGTGTATATATATGTATATATGTGTATATATGTATATATGTGTATATATATGTATACATATGTATATATATATATATATATATATGTATACATATATATATATATATATATATATATATATATATATATATATATATATATATATATATATTATTATGGAAGTATAGGATCGAGGTTCGTCTTCTCCCATGTAATGTATATTATTCCTTTCCTTTATAAAAACATGGTTCGAGCTACGCGTCAAAACCCAACCCCGAAATCGAGCCCAGAACCGAATCCCGACATTGCTACGATAATCGCGCAGCAATTGCAGAATATCATCCCCTAAATCGTCGCTCAAGTGACTACTAATGTAAATAATGCGAATGGAGGAAATGGAAATGGTGGGAACGAGGGATGTTCCTACAAGACTTTCACTTCTTGTAACCCTAAGGTGTTTCATGGAAAGGGAGGTGCAGTAGCACTCACCCGTTAGATAGAAAATATGGAGTCGGTGTTTGATAACAATAGGTGTACTGCGAACCACATAGTGAAGTATGCTGCTAGTTGTTTTGTGAACAAAGCTTTGACTTGGTGGAACACGCAAGTCCAAGCGAGAGGTCGTGAAGCAGCAATTGGTATGAGTTGGAATGATTTTAGGGCGTTGCTTATGGAGGAGTTTTGGCCAAGCAACGAGATGGAGAAACTGGAGAATGAGTTTTGGAACCTCACGATGGTAGGAGCCAATCATGTCGCCTACACTGACAGGTTTCATGAACTGGCCAAACTAGTTCCTCACATGGTTACTCCTGAATCTTTGCGAATCAAGAGGTACATCAATGGGTTGGCACCTCAAATCCGTGGTATGCTTCAGGCGACCCAGCCAACTACCATTCAGAGTGCTATCTTGAAGGCTGGAATAATCACTGACGAGGCTGTTCGTTGTGGGACATTGACTAAGGGAAATGATAAGAGGAAAGAGGTGGAGGAATCAAGTAAGCAAGGGAGTACATGGAAGGACAACAAGAAAGCTAAGACTGGATCGGGGTTTGTGGCGACAGTTCCTCCCAGGAACGACAATGTGAGCACATACCCTAAGTGTGCTAAGTGTTATACTTTCCACCCAGAGAATGCATCTTGTAAGTTGTGCTACAACAGCCAGAAACCGGGTCATTTAGCGAGATAGTGTTGGGAACCGATTAGGAAAGTGGTACCTGTGAATGCAGTTAGGATGGGGCATAATCAGAGGGCATGCTACGAATGTGGGAATTTAGACCATTTTCATAATAATTGCCCTAAATGGAATCAAGCAATTGGACAAGCAAAGAACACGTTGGCTTTGGAGGGAAGCAGGAACACCCAAAACAATGGGATGAAAGTGAGAGGAAGGGCATTTAATGGGAATGCAGTAGAGGCTCTGCAGGATCCCAAAGTTGTGACGGGTACATTTTCTTTAAACAATCAATTTGCTACTGTTCTTTTCAATTCTGGAGTTGACTTTAGTTTTATTTCTACTGAGTTTGCGCCTTTGCTAAATGTGGAACCTTATACTGTAAACCCTGGTTATGTGATAGAAATAGCTGATGGTAAGAGTGTAGAAGTTAATAAGGTTATCCGTGATTGCAAACTAGAACTAGGAAACTCCTTGTTCACTATAGATTTGATACCGTTGGGACATGGAAGTTTTGATGTGATTGTGGGGATGGACTGGTTGTCCAAGAATGAGGCTGCCATAGTGTGTCATGAGAAAGTAGTAGAGATACCGATAAAAGCGGGTGGGATACTTTGAGTTCATAGGGAACGTACTTTGGGAGCCGCCAAAGCCCTAATGAACACTAAGATAGATGAACCTAGGATAAGTGATATACCCATGGTGCGAGACTTTACTGATGTGTTTCCGGAAGACTTGTTGGGGCTACCGCCGCAGCGACAAGTTGAGTTCCGTATAGACTTAGTTCCTGGAGCGACGCCGGTCGCGAAGTCTCCATATCGTTTGGCACCCTCGGAAATGCAAGAATTGTCTGGGCAACTTCAGGAGTTGCAAGACAAGGGTTTCATACGACCTAGTCATTCACCGTGGGGAGCACCTGTGTTATTCGTGAAGAAGAAGGATGGATCTTTTCGTATGTGTATCAACTATAGGGAGCTGAATAAATTAACTATTAAAAACCGTTATCCACTCCCTAGGATCGATGACTTATTTGATCAGCTGCAAGGAGCGTGTTATTTCTCTAAGATAGATCTTCGGTCAGGATATCATCAGCTACGTGTGCATGAATGTTGATGTCATTTGTAGACGTTTGAGTCGTTGCAGGACCACTTAGAAAAGGGAGTATAGATACGTCCCAAGTCAAGGTTGTCGTAATTAATAGAATTGGATTACATCTTGCTTTCCGAGGTAATTACAAGTAGAATTTCTCACTCGAAATCACAAAATCCCCATATCTAGTTTAATTTTTAACATTATTCTTTATGTCGTTTATAGACATCATGCCTTTATGGATGATAATGACTTAGTTTCACTGTTATTGCTACTCAAGTACCAAGCTTGTCGCCATGTGCAACTGCTTGTGCTTTGCTCTGCCTATGGAGATCTTCTTATAGCAACAACTAAACCTAGTTGATGCTTCTTTATTCTATAATTCATTTTATAATATAAATGAAGAATAAAAAAAATCAACAGGCTGAAGAGTAGTTGTCAACGGGCGTATAAGAAAAAGCCTACTTTGCAACAATCGTTCAAAATATGATTGTTAAAAGCGAGGTGCTTTCGGCCACGACATTGTATTTGTGAAAGCAGAGCCTAACTTGGTGCATGAGCATCTTAGTAAGTGACGGGTTAAAACACCCAGACATACACCTAAAAGATTGAGAAAAGCGACTGTTTGGTGATTTTCGTGATTGACGTTGGGAATGTTTTGATAAATATTTGAGCATTTCCCTTTAGTGGAATACTACGACATGTCATCTCTTTTTCCATCTTTTGTATGTAGTTATTTCCTTTGTTTTGCTTTGAATCTACTCTATTTCGACATTGGCGTTTGGGTGTGGTATTTTATGATATTCCGAGTGAGATAAGAGAGGCTTCTAGCCGGAGCCAAATTAAAGCCATTTCATCATATAACTCTGGAAGCCGAAAAGTCTAAATTACCAAAATGTAGACAAAACTTTTATAGATTATCATAGTAGAAAAGATAAGTTATTTAAATCTCTCAGGTGTATATCTAATTTTGTAACCTTCTTGTATAAAGAAATGACTTTCACCTTTTTGGATAACATAGAACAATATTTTGATTTTCATGCTTTATAGGTATAGATTATAACTTTATTTATAATGTTTCGACGGGTTTGTCATGTTTTATAATATTTTATTTTATTATAGGTCAATAGATATGCATTTAACAGGATTTTGTGATCTTACAATGGAGGATAACACAAATTTAGATAGTATTTTGCATTACCATGAAGCCATAACAGGTTTATAAGGGTGGATTGTGTTAATGCAAAATACTACCTAAATATATGTTATCCTCCATTGTAAGATCTCAAAATGCATATATATCAATCTACAATAAAATAAAATATTATAAAACATGACAAATCCGTCCAAACATTAGAAATAGAGTTCTAATCTATACTTGTCAAGCATGAAAATCGAAATATTTTTTAATGTTATCTAAAAGCTGAAAGTCATTTTCTTGTTCGAGTAAGGTTACAACACAACATGTAAATTAGATAGAAATATGATATTCGAATAACTTAAAAAACAGTGATAACCTTATAACTAGTTTTTATTATGGATCTAGTCGTTTGATTTCCAAGCTATCCTAGCTATATGGTGAAAAAGGTGGCAATCCGGCTCCGACTATAAAGTCTCTCTTGTGTGAGTCGGAATATCATAAAATATCACACTCGCACGTGTTGTGCAATAAAGTAGATTCACATAGCAAATGAAATAACCACATCCAAAAGAAAAGAAGGGAAGAAAGATGACCTCGGAATTTCCTGGTGGGAAACGGTTGAGGTTGAAGTTATGGAAACCTTCGCATAACCTGAAATCGCACAAACACTCGCCTTTCAAATCTTTAGGTGCAAGTCTTGGGGTTTTAACCCGCCACTTACTAAGATGCACATGGAGCAAGTTAAGCAAGTTAGGCTTTGTAACTTCGTTCACAAACACAACAACGTGGTCCATAATCTCCTCGCCTTTGACAATCATCTCCTTAATGATTGTGCCAATAATAGCTATCTTAGAACCCCCGTAACAACTATTTTTTCATGTGTGATGTTACTGAACTCTTTTTCTTCTTCATTACCATACAAGAATAGATATCTTAGAATCCTCGTTAACAGTTACTTTTTTGTGCCTACAGCGTGTTGTACTCTTTTTCTTCTTCAATGCCATACAACCAATTATAAAAACTGAGGTGTGGATTTGGATATGGATCATTCAGGTTACGTTGCATATATGCCTTAAATGTGTCAGAATCCATAACCTCCATACTGATGGTCTTGAAAACCTCCATCTGTAAATAGGAAAAACTGAAACAAAAGTAAGGAACATCAGATATGTTAATGACAGGAAACAAGCAAATCCAAAGTAGCACAAATTAAGATTAAAAAAATCGGAGTCGTATAAATGAATATACAAGGTTTCAATATTCTTGTGCCACATTGAACAAGATATAAAGTAAGAATTTGGCCGTGAGCAAAACCAATTAGAGATCACAAACGGATTTGATATCAAGGGTCATTCACATCAACATAAAAAAGACAACACAAGTAATCAATTACTATAAAATTAAGGATATAATATCATACAAGTATCTAACGGGTTACATAAACCAAATATTAACAGGTGGTTCAAAAATTTACCTCACGGCTATATGAAATATATTGAAACCGAACCAAGAACACGAACACCAAGATACGACGAGACACGATCAAACCCAAACCCGACAAACACAACCAGCTAAACGTACCAATCATGGTCTATGAGCCTCCAGCTATCAACCTAACGTAAGCCACCCACGAACAGAAAACAAATCGAAACACGAACACCAAACCAAAACCGAACAGCGAATTGAACCAAACTCGATACAAACGAACAAACCACAACCCGAGATGAAAACAACCGTTCAGTTTGAATAGAAAATGCCAATAATTCAACACTCACGCTCACGCTCACACTCACTTTTATGATGATAAAGAAATTTGTAGAAATTTGTGTTGCAGTTTACTTTCAAGATCTTGGTGAATTTTTGTGGGGAGAGGAGATATGAGGGAGTGATATAAGAATGTGAGTTAAACGAACTTTTTGATAATGACGGGATATGGATGAGTTGCATTGACTAAGGAGAGGGAGTTGCATTATCTGATTTTATTTCGATATTAACGTGGGTTCATATTATGTGACTTCATATCTAATTTTATTCAGCCATATGTTATTTTAATTATTATGAATCCTTTATTAGTGTTTATATTGCATCATTTTTTATTATTAGGTAATTTAGGGTGTTATAATTCTTCCCTTCTAAAAAAATTCGACCGCGAAATTAATGTCAAAACTTAAACGGAACGTACCAAATTTCGAAAAGAAATGTGGATAATTAGTCTGCATGATTTCTTCAGTTTCCCCGAGTAGTCTTACTCTCGGAATGATTCTTTCAAAAAAAACTTCAACAAAACAGAAGGTTTTATTTCTGATGTAGCGTAAATAAACGAGATAACACGAATTGAGTCTGTTGATTCCAATGAATACCAGAAACAATAAATGAGATAACCAATTAAATCTGTTAATTCCAATGAATACCATAAACAATCTTCCAACTATCGTTGATTCAAAAGAATACCGATAATCAGGCAAACTCTAACAACCGTTGATTCAAACGAATACCGAATATTAAGAGAATTGTAGCAAAAACAGCCAAGAATAGATTAAAGCAAAAGCTTTTATTATCAAAACTCAAAGATATCTCAATACAAAGAAAAGACCCGATATTTATAGGAAAACTAAAATCCATTTATGACTTTCCTTTTTCTAAAGAACTTTAACAAAACGAAAGGTTTTATTTCTCATGACTCGCTCTTAACGATCTAAAATAGCCTTAGGCTCCTAAACAAAATATAAATCTTCCCGAAATCATATCTAACGGATACGAAATAACATGTAACGGATGATAGATGTAACCTCTCAAAAGAGATATATGGAACACATTAAGAACATGAGATAATTGTGGCGATAACGCCAAACGATACGAAACTTCACCAACTCTATCTAATATTTCGAATGGACAAATGAATCGCGGACTTAATTTCCCTTTCAATCACAACGCCGAGCACGTTTACATGGAGATACTTTAAGAAACACGTGATCCCCGGGTTTGAATTCCTAGGCTCTTAGATGACGATCAGCGTAGCTCTTTTGTCGTGATCGAGCTTCCTTAAGCTTCTCTTTAGCAATGGCAACTTTTTCATTCATCACCTCAACCAATTCCGGACATTCTATAACTCACTCTCCAACTTCATTCCAACAAATAGGTGCTCTACACTTTCGGCCATACAAAAGCTCAAAAGGAGCCCCTTTAATACTTGAATGCCAACTATTATTGTAAGCAAACTCAACCAAACATAAATACTCGTCCCAATTTCCAGTCCACTCCAAAGCACATGATCTCAACATATCCTCCAGAGCTGAATAATGCGTTCAGTCTGTCCATCTGTCTGAGGGTGAAAAGCGGTACTAAACTTAAGTCGTGTTCCCCAAGCATTATACAAACCTTTCCAAAAACGAGAAGTGAAACGCGGATCTCTATCAAACACAATTGATGCAGGCGTACCATGTAACCAAATAATCTCTTGTTGAAAAATCTCTACCAACATGCTAACTGAGTACCCTTGCCGAATAGGCAAAAAGTGGGCTGACTTAGTTAACCGATCAACCACAACCCAAATTGCATCATTCTTCTTAAAGGTGTGAGGCAACCCCGTTACAAAGTCCATGAAATTTTCTCCCACTTCCAGGTCGGAATATCTAAAGGCTGAAGAAGATCACTTGCACGTTGATGTTCGATTTTAAGTTGTTGACATGTTAAGCACTTCGCCATAAATCTAGCCACATCATGTCTCGTACTATTCCACCAGAAATTCTGGTTCAAGTCTATATACATCTTAGTAGTGCCCGGATGAACAGAGAAGGGAAAATTGTGTGCCTTAGTCAAAACAGCTTTTCGAAGATAGGAATCGTCAGGAACACATAATCTATTACCATACCATATCACACCATGGTCGTCCACCCAAAATTCTGCCTGCTTACACTCTTTCAAATTTTCCAACAAAGACCATAATTCACCATCTTCCTTCTGAGCCTCCTTGATCTGCAATATAAGGTTAGGTCCAATCTTAAGATTAGCTATATAACCTTCATAACCACAAACACATAATTCAACTTCCATGCGCTCCAAATATTTGATAATCTCAGACTGAATTTTGAGACAAGCCATAATTCCATAGTTCTTTCTACTAAGTGCGTCTGCTACCACATTAGCCTTACCGGGATGATACTGAATATTTACGTCATAATTCTTGAGAAGTTCCAACCAACGCCTTTGCCTCATATTTAACTCTTTTTGAGTAAAAATATATTTAAGGCTTTTGTGATCGGTGAAAATGTCACAAGTTTCCCCATACAAATAATGCCTCCAAATCTTAAGAGCAAAAATGACTGCTGTGAACTCTAAATTATGTGTCGGGTAATTCACCTCATATGGTTTCAGTTGCCTAGATGCATAAGCGATAACTTTACCATGTTGCATAAGAACGCTACCAAGACCTTTTTTCGATGCACCGCTATAAATTTGGTATCCACATGTTCTAGAATGAATAGTAAGTACGGGAGAAGAAACTAATCTCCTTTTTAGCTCTTCAAAACTCTTCTCTCGCTCCTCATTCCAAACAAACTTTTCTCCTTTTCCCATAAGTTTCGTCAAAGGTAGAGCAAGGAGTGAAAACCCTTCCACAAATCTTCTGTAATACCCTGCAAGCCTCAAAAAGCTTCTAACTTTGGTCACCATCGTTGGTCTTGGCCATTTAGTAATAGCCTCAACCTTAGCATGATCTATAGTAATTCCATCGACAGACACAATATGTCCTAAGAGCGCCACTTGTCCTAACCAAAAGTCGCACTTCGAGAATTTTGCATAAAGCTTCTTTTGATGCAAGATTTCTAACACAATACGAAGATGGTCTTCATGCTCCTCCCTTGTCTTTGAATACACCAAGATGTCATCAATGAATACTATGATAAATATGTCCAAGTACTCATAACAGACACGATTCATCAAGTCTATAAAAACAGCCAGAGCATTAGTCAATCCGAACGACATCACAAGAAACTCGTAATGACCATAGCGAGTTCGAAAGGCTGTTTTGGAAACGTCTTGGTCTTTTACATGTAGCTGATGATAACCTTTTTCTAACTGCAATACGATTTAGCTCCCTATAATCAACACACAGCCTCATGCTACCATCCTTCTTCTTCACAAATAAAACTGGCACACCTCATGGGGATATACTTGGTCGAATAAAGCCACGTTTTAGAAGTTCCTGAAGTTGATCTTTTAGCTCTTTCAATTCAACTGGCGCCATTCTATACGGAGCTTTAGAAATGGGATGAGAACCAAGAATCAACTCAATAGTTAATTCAACTACTGGGTGCCTCTCAAGGCGAGGTCCATCCAACGAAGTGTTCTTAATTGATGCTAAGAAACCTTCACAACCATGAGAAATTAACGTTCGAGCTTTAAGAGCAAAGATGATTTTAATGGGCTTACCAGGCCGGGAACCGTAAAAGATTGGATCAGTAAATGTAAATTTACTAAAAAATCTTTGTGAGATCGTCAACCTGTTATAATAGGAAAGCCTTATATCTTGAAATAATTCATCAAGTTGATGATAAAATCCATAGTAAATGAATTCAGGATTGTTAAAATCGCCTAAGATGAAACGTTTCGTATGACAGTCGATAGTAGCTTGATGTTCAGTCAATCAATCCATACCAATACTAATATCGAAAGCACTCCTTTTCAAAGAAAGCAAATTAGCAGAACGAATCTTATCATCAACACGTAACGGACAACGTCTAAACTCTTGACTAATAACCACAATAATTCCTATAGACGTAGCTATAAATAAGGCGTGATCTGATAGTGTAGATAGAACTTAAGATGTTAAGCAAATGTAATCGAAACCACAGAATGCGTCAAACCATCACCAAATAAAACAAACACATAACAAGCTTACATAAAAGAGCTCCCAGGACAAATGAAAGAATTTCCAGGTAGGACGAAAGAGTTTCCAAAACGGAAGAATATGCATCGAGACGATTGACAAACAAATCAACAAATTTCAAAGAAAGATTAAGATCAAAATCCGAAAGAATGCGATGAAGCTTATATGTCTACCCAATCCTCACAGGTCATAACCTATGTTCTACAAGACGAACCTGGCTCTGATACCATAATTGTAACACCCCACTCGAAAACGGGTCAAATGTCACACTTATGGCATCAAAACAAATGCAAGTGGAAGACTTTATTCATAATATGGTTCAACAACGTTCACCAAGAAAACTAAGGAAATAAATTGTCAAATACATCATGACTTCCAAATGAAATTAATTCAAATCTCCAAGGTTTAAGCGAAAGACAAATTAAACTTCAACGTCTAAATAAATTTAAAAGACATGGGAAATCTATCATCAAGTCGGTCCACTAAGAGCTCCTAAGCACTTTTTACTCATACCTAGCTTCTCTCTTATTACCTGCCGCGGAGAAAAAAAATGCGGCTGAGCTAAAAAGCTCAGTGAACAGATATATAAACAAACGGATAGATCAAATATGCAAGGTAAACGAAATGGAACCACCATAAGCTGGTAGCAGAGATATCATAAATCATAAGAACTGAACGAAACAATATAGAAATGCCCCACGAGCTCGAAACGAAAGTCTACAGCATGCCACACGCTTAGACTAAATAATCATCATATATCATAGCAAGTTGTACAAGGGAGTTGCAATCTCCACATGTACCGAAACTAAATGTGCAATGGGGTGTTGGCACCACACTAAACCATGCACCAAAACGAAATGAAACAAAGTACCTAGGATGCATCCATACGCTCCCTACAAATCAAATCATATATGGCCAAGTGCATGATAGAGCACACAAAACAAAAGGAAACGCCGTGGATTGATCACACCGCCACAGATAGTGTCACGCCATTGGTGCCTCAATGACGCGACCATGGTACCTCCATAGCTAGTTAGCTCGGGCATCGGAACAAAAACAAAGGGTTCATATAGCATAACGACACGAAACATATTATGTCCAAAGAAGATCATGTCTAAACAAAATGGATAAGTTCATATTATGGCAATATCAAATGAAGCGTATCAAACGAATTCAAAAGGCTCAACAAAGTTATCAAATAAAGTTGCAACAAATAACGAATCATAGGATAGGAAACATAAATAAGGATTTTAGCGAGGCAAATAGATACGGAGCAAAAGTCATGAGAATCCTTAAAAGAAAGGATAAAATATATGTACCTTAAAAGCAAAATCCACACGTAACCGAAAACACAACCTACTTCCGCTTCAAATTATCTACATGAATTAGGGAACCAATTATTACCAAAAGTTTAACTAGTAGTATTCAGTTACATGCTTTCTTACATACTTATTAGAATTATTAGTGTTAGTATTAAATGTACAATTTACATCAGCTAGCTTCATAATTCTAATTATTTGCTTAGTGTATTAAGATTTTGTAGTCATGTTGTAGCCTTAGCACCATATAAATGTTCTAAGTTTTGTCTACTGAACTAAAACAAAAGACACCAACTGAAGTTCCATTCAAAAGCTTTTAGTCATAACCATCATATTGTTTATATTATAAAGTTTAGAAATATTCATGCATTTATTTAAACTTAAGAAGACTCCACAGATTACTAAAATTAGAAAAGGTCAAAACAATAACTGTTACTTATTGAGTACCACACTGTTTTGAATTACAAATTATATACCTCTCGGATCATTAAAATGTATTTACGTTAAAACATGACACCTAACTGGTAAATGGTAATTTCATGCTACTCTACATCATATATAAAAGTCTATTATATTAAACATAAAACCTTAGCCATGCATGAAAGGTTTCTTCCTATATGAATTACTCCCTAGTTTATATCATACCACCTTGAGATTTATTCTAAAATTGATGTTCACATCTTACGTTATCATCATGCATATAGTACACCTATCTTTAATTTGTTTTAAACCGTATCTAACTGATTCGTCGTACGGTAAATTCTGATTATGATTCTTACGTATATGCATGTATATAGATAGATCTCATATTAACATATACCTATTCAACATAATGCTAGTGTATGATCTTATATTATGATTTCTTCCTATATGATTCTTATCTATTCAACATGCTAATTATGTGTAGTGTATATTTATGCATTAACAGGTGGTTCAAGAATTTACCTCACGACTATATGAAATATATTGAAACCGAACCAAGAACACGAACACCAAGATACGACGAGACACGATCGAACCCAAACTCGACGAACATAACCAGCTAAATGTACCAATCACGGTATGTGAGCCTCCAGCTATCAACCCAACGTGAGCCACCCACGAACAGAAAACAAATCGAAACACGAACACCAAACCAAAACCGAACTCGAATTCAACTAAACTTGATACAAACGAACAAACCGTAACCCGAGATGAAAACAACCGTTTAGTTTGAATAGAAAATGCCAATAATTCAACACTCACGCTCACACTCACTTTTATGATGATAAAGAAATTTGTAGAAATTTTGTGTTGCAGTTTACTTTCAAGATCTCAGTGAATTTTTGAGGGGAGAGGAGATATGAGGGAGTGATATAAGAATGTGAGTTAAACGAACTTTTCAATAATGACGGGATATGGATGAGTTGAATTGACTAAGGAGAGGGAGTTGTATTATCTGATTTTATTTCGATATTAACGTGGGTTCATATTATGTGACTTCATATCTGATTTTATTCAGCCATATGTTATTTTAATTATTATGTATCCTTTATTAGTGTTCATATTGCACCATTTTTTTATTATTAGGTAATTTAGGGTGTTATATACTTGGTCTTGATATTGAAACTTTTTTTCTCTAGTCCCACATACACTTGAAAATATCCTTCCGGTGCCAACTTATTCTTAGACATACATGAAACACCGCCTTTGCCAAACGTTTGGCACCGGTTCCATGTCTTCACAAGAAAGTTTTTCTTTCCCTTATTGCCTTCTATTATATCCATCTATATATGTACTTAATTGGTAAACTCAACACTAAGTAAATCAAGATTCAAGAAGTGAACAATCTAGGGGTTTTGCGGTTTTTTCTCTACAATAAACAAGCTACCCTCGATCATAGGCCAAACCGAACATGGAACTTGTTTGTAGAAATGTTTTGATGGCCATGATTGATGTTAAGAGTACGCACTTGAAGGAAAGATCTTTGGTTAAAGGTATGTTCATGAAAATGGGGTTGGAGAATGAATTACTTTATACATGTAATTTAAACCTATAAATTGAACAGGGTTTAATTGGAGTTAAGATCTGAACCGGGTAAATCTGGTAGAATACAAATGTAGATAGGTATATAGGAAACATCATGTTGCTCATATACTCTTATATCTATATCTATATGCAATATTATTTGCTAAAGAATTATTTTAACGTAGAGTTGTCAACTCTGCAAGTCATACGATTACACCTACATGCCACTTTAAATTTTTAATTTCATTGTATTGTATAGGTTTTAGAGACAACTCACACATCAGGACTATTATTAGCCTTATTAGACATTACATATACATTTTAAAAGAAAAAAGACAAAACTACTGCTACATACATGCACTCACTTACCAAAAATCGATTAGATAAGTTAATTTATCCGATCACACTTAGATAAGGGGAAATTCTCTATTTCACAATCACATGCTAGTTTGCTTAACTCTTGCAAAATAATGTGTCTTAATCACTTCGTATTAATGAAGTGCTAGCGTGTTACTGAAATTGATGTTTTACCGAGTATTTGAACTAGGCGGGTACACACTATGTAGACTTGTCTAAGAAAAAAAAACTATTATGTAAATTATAAAGATAAATTAGAGGAGAGTATTAAGGACTAATTTAGACTCTTCATTCATTAGATTAAAAAAGATAAGATTTAAGACTAAAATAAATATGGAGGAACCAAAAGTGTAAATTTACTAAAACACACACCAACCACTCCCTCATTATTTGTAGAGTTGGCAAATTTTGCCCAAATTGCAATTAATTGACTTTTTTGACATTTTGTACTTTTTTTACGTTTTTGCTTTATTTTTTTATGTTTATTACTTTTTTACGTTTTTTGTTACGTTCTTATACGTTTTTGTACGTTTTCATAAGTTTTCGTCCGCTTTCGCACGTTTTTGTACGCTTTCGCGCGTTTTCGTGTGTTTTAGATGTTCTCGCACGTTTTCTTATGTTCTCGCACGATTTCTTACGTTTTCTCACGTTTTTGTCCGTTTTTGGACGTTTTCATACGTCTTTACACTTTTTCTTCTGTTTTCATCCGCTTTCACATGTTTTCTTTCGTTTTCACATGTTTTCGTCTGTTTTTGGACATTTTCTTACGTTTTCACGCGTTTTCGTCAGCTTTCGCACGTTTTGCCAACTTTCGCGCGTTTTCGTCAGCTTTCACGAGTTTTCAACATAAATGAGACAAAATTTGGAACATGGTTTTCAACATGGTCAAAAATGAAACCCCTATTCAAAATAATCATGCTCAATTGCCAAACTCTTTGATGTTTTGTCGTATATCAATAGTGATAAAAAAAGTCATAAGTACCACAAATTTAATATTTTATTTCGCTATTTATTATATCCACTTAACACACACATTTATCATACCCATCTACCCACCTGCCCTCACACATTTATTATACCCACCACCTCACACATATACACCTGCTCGACTCCCCTCAGTTACTCAACTTCTCGACCCTACTCAACTTCTTCATCTTTTTTAGGTTTTTCTTTAATCTTTTATGCATTTTCCATTTGTAAAAACAAAAAAAAGAAACAAATAGACATTAATTCGAATTATGGTTCATAAAAAAATTCGATCAAACTTAATGTTGTAATAATAATAAAAAAATAATTAAAATGATTAATCTTTTGTAAGTACAAATCAAGATTAGTCTTTAAAAATATATATAAAAAATTAAAAAGTATTTATGTCTTTTGATGGTGCTTTTCGATTTGTGATTTGACACAATCAACCATAGATTTGGTTTATGTAACCCGTTAGATACTTGTATGATATTATATCCTTAATTTTATAGTAATTGATTACTTGTGTTGTCTTTTTTATGTTGATGTGAATGACCCTTGATATCAAATCCGTTTGTGATCTCTAATTGGTTTTGCTCACGGCCAAATTCTTACTTTATATAATGTGTCACAAGGAATATTTGAACAACCTTGTATATCACTATATAGATCCAATTTTTTTAATCTTAATTTGTGCTACTTTGGATTTGCTTGTTTCCTGTCATTAACATATCTGATGTTCCTTACTTTTGTTTCAGTTTTTCCTATTTACAGATGGAGGTTTTCAAGACCATCAGTATGGAGGTTATGGATTCTGACACATTTAAGGCATATATGCAACGTAACCTGAATGATCCATATCCAAATCCACACCTCAGTTTTTATAATTGGTTGTATGGCATTGAAGAAGAAAAAGAGTACAACACGCTGTAGGCACGAAAAAGTAACTGTTAACGGGGATTCTAAGATATCTATTATTGTATGGTAATGAAGAAGAAAAAGAGTTCAGTAGCATCACACATGAAAAAATAGTTGTTACGGGGGTTCTAAGATAGCTATTGTTGGTACAATCATTAAGGAGATGATTGTCAAAAGCGAGGAGATTATGGACCACGTTGTTGTGTTTGTGAACGAAGTTACAAAGCCTAACTTGCTTAACTTGCTCCATGTGCATCTTAGTAAGTGGCGGGTTAAAACCCCAAGACTTGCACCTAAAGATTTGAAAGGCGAGTGTTTGTGTGATTTCAGGTTATGCGAAGGTTTCCATAACTTCAACCTCAACCGTTTCCCACCAGGAAATTCCGAGGTCATCTTTCTTCCCTTCTTTTCTTTTGGATGTGGTTATTTCATTTGCTATGTGAATCTACTTTATTGCACAACACGTGCGAGTGTGATATTTTATGATATTCCGACTCACACAAGAGAGACTTTATAGTCGGAGCTCTCATAGTCGGCACAGTCGATTGCCACTCTTGTTCACTCATATATGCTGGAGGAGAGCTAAATATCTAACGACTCGGATCCGAAATAAAAACTAGGTAAAGACAGGTTATCACTTTTTTTAAGGTAGTTTGCATCCTCAGATTTCTATTTAATGGACATGTTGTGTTGTAACCTTACTCCGTTAACACGAAAATGACTTTCAAACTTTGATAACATTAAAAAAATATTTCCGATTTTCAAGCTTTACAAGTAGGATTCAGAACCATATTATCCTAATGTTTGGGAAGGACTTTGTCTATGTTATAATATTTTATTTTATTGTAGATTGATATATATGCATTTGTAGAGCGTTCCATGATGGATAACAATATTTGCGGTGTATTATACGTTAACACAACCCCTGGGGAGAGTTGCTATAAAAAATCTCCATTGGCAGAGCAAAGCACAAACGTTGCACATGGCTACAAGCTTGTACTTGATAGCAAATACAATGCAACTAATTATTATCATCTTATGAAGGCATGATGTCTACTCAATGACAAAACGCATAATTGTAAAAACTACCCTCCATAGGGGATTTTTTGTGATTCAATGTGTGAAATTCTACTTGTAATTACCCGAAGTCATACCGTAGATCGTAATCCATTTCCTATAAGTACGACATCCTTGACTTGAACGTACTAACTCCCTTTGTCGAAGTGTCCTACCAACGACTCAAAATGTCCCACAAATTTACAGTCACATCTATGCCTCTGAGATAATGAAAGGAGTAAATGCGTCACCTCTACTGTGTGCAATACGCCAATAAGAGTTGCACCGCAGATAAAGGTACACGCATTTACTCACCGATCATTATATCTAGACGGCATAGCTTGATGTAATATGTTGGGACGTTAGCGAGTCATTGGGAGGACCACTCAAAAAGGGAATTAGAGATACGTCCCAAGTCAGGTTTTGTAATTGATAGAAAGATTATACACACAAGCTCTTCTGTGTAATTACAATTAGAATCTTCTCACTCCAAATCACAAATAATTAACATAATCAAAGAAGCATCAAACTGGGAGGAGTTGCTCTAAAAAAGAAAGAATGCCACTAGGCATACAAAGCACAAGAAACCACAAGGCTACAACTTGTACTTGAGTAGCAATAAACAGTGCAACAAAGATCATTGTCATCTTGAAGCTTTTGTAGGTCCTGTGGTTTAGGATCTACAGAGCCTTTTGTAAACGATAGATAACGTGCAATAAATCCAAATCAACTATATGTAGAGACACGACTATTAATTATCAGACCTGCTAATGCGGAATCATAACACATAATAAGAAGAAAACATATTCTCTATAATTGCTATTTAAGCTCTATAGCTTCTAGTGATATTCTTAAAACGTACTCATAACATTGTCCTTAGAGTTCCTCAATATACCACAAGGAAACCTAATGGGCTTTAACCCAACCGGCAAAGGATAATACATATATCCTTTCTTCCTAAGATAATCTCTAAATATCTCTAAGATAACTAGTCATTATTCTGTTACATTAACAGACTTAACATATACAAACTCACTATGACCATACTAACTCTACTACTACTAGCTACTCTAGCCTAGTACAGACTTATAATAGCCAACCATCTAACTTAGTAACTGCCAGCTTAAACTAATACTAACAAACTAACTATTACGTACCAGAAACATACACAGATTATACTACCTATATTAAGTCTGTTACAATCTATTTTCCAAACAATCCTCCCACCTAAACAATTTGAATCTCACAATGAAACTTCAAGTTCCTTCAAACATTCTTCGATCTGTTACTTTTAAACACTTTAAGCTTCAGTTTCCTGAGATTTGTAATTGTAGACTTCTAAGTTGGTCTTGATCTGCAACACTTTCAAGCTCTCCCTTGGATCTTCAGCAACAATGCTATGCAGAACTCTCCAGCCAATCCATTCATATCAGCAACATCTTGCGACATTATGTTACATTAAAATCATAAGTTTCAGTCGAGTCTCAACTAATCACTTCCAGGTGTGTTAAATCCGGGAAGTAGTGAATCATCGAAAATTTAAGGGACTTGAGTCTCTTTTCCAGTGTCGGCCAATCACTCGGAGTATCGGCCTTTGGCCAACCAGAAAGGTGATATTGACCTGGTTAAACCTTAAAAACATTTCAACTCTCATCAACTTTGAAAAACATTGGTGAGTTGAATACCATATGTTTGTTATTGCAAGACCATTACAGCCTAAAACGGGATTGATATCCTTTACCTGTACCGTTCTTGCTTTCAGCTAGTCAACTCCTTTGCTCTAGAAAAGGAAATTTCATGGTGGATTGATTACCATGCCCACTCTCATTTAACGATGAACGTGGGTGATTGATATAGTCCTCCCACTTGTTGGTATGTTCAACCACTAATAGGATTTGCCATTTGTCTTTACCATAACATAATCGTATGGACTAGTTATGGTTTTTTCCACAGCCGTTACCACAAGCCATAAACTTTGCTAGCCAACTCTCACTTAAACAGATATGGTGATTCCTGAAAATCATACAACTTATTTTGCAAAGTTGTCAACCATTAGAACGGAAATTTGAGAAGTCTTTACCAAGACCTGTGCTCCTGGACTAACCATTCTTATGTTGATTAGACATGGTGCAACTATAACCATTTCGTTGTGTTAGGGCATAGCACCTCCACCAAGATGTTATCCCTTCGCATCGCTATCCTACTTCTAACTTTACAAACTCACTACTTTCTAATATCAGCTTGCTTTTCCATCAGTTTTTTAACAGGTTATTGTAGCAATTTTCATCTCTGGCTTTCCTCTTGTAGGTTCATATCTAACATGGGCTTTGCACAGCGCAGCCCGATAATAGGATAGGTCTTTCAATTCAACATATATACATCCATATCTCTAAATTCAGCAATGTACCTGAACAAGAACTCTTAAATATCTCCAACTTATAGATCTGTTGCTGTCCTCTTCAATCCATATAGGATCTGCACGAATGGTTCTTCAAACATATCCTTCAAATATTTCCAAAATACCCTCCTACTCTATCCCTCATGGTCCTTCATCCCATAACTATTCAAGTTCAATCCTTACAACTCAAGTAAGATCTAGCTCTGAGATATAGACCTTCATCATAGTGCACCAAAAGTTGAAGGTACACTATGTCATGCCATCCTTCCCTAACTAGTTGTACACTTATCCTTTTTCTCCTTCTATTTACTTCTATACGTGCTATGCTAGGTGTTTTCTAGTACAAACAATAACAGATTTGAACTTGGAGATTTAGTACCTGTGTGGAAAGAAATCTTACACTCACTTGCTTCACCACTCATTCTGAGCTCTTCAGAGTCATCTTTTATCAAACATTTTGTTATGCAATCCCTTTCCATTGCCATCTATTTTCTTCTTTTTCCAGACGTTCTTGTGGCCTCAACATCCCTTTGCTTCACACATCTTCATCAATCGTTTCATTCTTTTTTGGAGAGTCCTGGTCTGAAGCTCTTCACCAAAGATCTTTCTTCAAACTAGCATTTAGTGGCTTCAAATAGGTATTGTCATAAGGTCTTCAACGCTATTTCACAAGCTTACTAAATTCCTTCCTTGACTTCCTAAAGCTCAAATACTCACTGAGATTACTTCATTCCCTTGATCTTCAAGTATTCAACATATAAGTCTCTCGTGATTGGGTCCATGGGCTTGTTCCGTTTACTCTAGCTCTCGCTTCATTCTGCAGAAGTATATCTTGCCTGTGATTGACAAGATCCAAACCATTTTCTTTACACAATCTGTCTCCTTGGAAGTCACTTCCTTCTTGCTCATTGGACAACTCTGCATTGCTTCAATCTTTGCTCTAGATAAAAATCCCAATCTTCATTTTGTGTAATGCTGACTTCAAAGTCGAATTGAGCTTTTCTTTCGTCTGTTCGCATTCAACTCTTACTCTGCTGCAATTCTTTGATCAAAAGAGAATCCAAGTGTATTGTTTAGCTACCCTATCTTTTTGCAAAGTATCCAACCTAATGCTTCGGCTAGGCTACCTCCTCTATGTAACAACACGTGTTCTTTGACTTCTTTGGAGTTCTTTTACTGGATCATAGGAGACTTTTCCTTGCCTTTGTCCGTATCTTGATCAAAAGTATCTTCTTACTCCACAATCACTAAATCATGTTCATTACCCCAAGTACTAAGTATGTTTCGTTCACCATACTAAATTAATACCTGCCAGTAATCTAACGCCTTCAGCAGTACTAAACTTGTTCAGCACTAGCATGTAGTAACTTAGTCATAGCACCAACATCATCTTCTTCTTGCAAATCAATCGGAGACAAACTTTCTTTCCCTTAGCCTCTTTTCTTCTCTTAGTATCTCCTTCCCTTTGTCAATAAGACCTTGTCTATTAAAAAAGAGGCAACCTTAAGGATGAGAGTTTTGGCACTCAAAGAGTATTATGGACGTATGTCTTCACTTGTCACCTCCCCTGAAGCATTTACTCTTGTTGAAAAGAGTAACCAATCCTTGTACTGAGAAGTCTAGAGGAGATCAACGGGACCTTTTTCCTCCCTTAGCACAGTTTATTTCCTCTGCAGATCTGACAAACCAATTTCATTTCCATCTTTTCATAAACCCTACCAGCTGCTGACACCTTCTTTACTATCTTCACTATGCATTTCCCATGGTCACTTTGCGGATTGTTTGAGATCCATCTCCAAGCGTGTCAATTCTTGATAAGCAACTTAGGAACTTTCATGAAATTTAATCATGTCCCAAGCATTACTGGAGCCTGTCTTTGTGGGGGGTGAGACAGTGATTGAAGACAAGAGGGCTCCTCATAGATGCTCAAATGGTGTGTTCAATGACAGGTATTGGTGTAGTTAGCGGATAGTTGCGGTGGTTAGGGACGGGTGGGGGTGTAGGTGGAAGGATAAGTTGGTGGAAGGATATGTGGATTTACGGGGGTTGGTGTGATGATGGATGGTTGGGATAGCCACAACATTATTTCTTGGTCTGCTTTTGGTTTAATAGTCCAACACGTAACATAGAAGCAATATAGTCCTTGGTGCCACTCGGAAAACTCCTTTTTCATATTCCCAAAGAATCTTATCTTGCTGGCTCACAGCTAGATAAAGGTTGTTTTTCTGTGGGAAAAGTCAAATCTTTGGCAAAAAACGAGGATACATCAAAAACTTTTGTCTTGCTTTTTCAATTTTTCCACCATAACCATCAAAAATGAGTGTTGGAAAAGTTTTAAACCTCATACCAGTGGATTAGCCATGCACAAAAGCAGTAGCTATTTTGCTACCAAATTGATGCCCATCCACCACACTGTTAGAGCTAGACAGTGTAACAAATGGGGGACTAAGTATCTCCATTAGGGTGTGAATAAAAAACATTTTCAAAAAGTGAAGTTCCATCAGTAGGATACCCTAATGTGCCCATCCTCAAAAAGGTCAGCATTTTGCAACATTGGAATTCCTGGTGTTGCATCGTCTAATTGACAGTGATCCCTAATTGACACCGTCAACCTTGTTGTACCTTAATATCATGGTACCTTTATTTCGTAAGTCCATCAGCGTAAGTATTCGGTTGCCGTCCTGCTAAATACTTTTGATAAGATAATCAAGTAGTGGTATTATAGTTAAACAAAACCTGAGTTTGAACCTCGAAGTAAAATCCACTAACTTGGGCAAACCCTGCACTCTCGTCAGGCTTGCCAAAAACCCCACTTGATTGTGTTGCACAACTACTTCAATTGAGTCCATTGGACAATCGGTTACAATGTACTTAGGTTTTGATCATTGACCTTGTAATCGCTGGATACATAACCTCTTACCTATTGGTCTTGTCATCTAGGAATATTTTTTTGACTTACTAAAAGAAATAGCTAAAAAAGAAAAGTATAGACGTAGAAATCAACGACTTATATCTATATATGCTTCTCTGTTGTACTCTATTCACAGCCGTAAAAATCTCAAAAAACGTAACATTTTAATAGTGATAAGTCAGAAAAAGTCTAATATTCCCGCACCAAGCATTTACAATAAACCTACCAGTAGGTATCAATTTACAATACACCACCCCCCCCCCCCCCCCCCCCCCCCCCCCCCCCCCCCCCCCCCCCACCCCCCCCCCTCCACACTCCCCCCACCCCCCCACCCCACACCCCCCCCCCCCCCCCCCCCCCCCCCCCCCCCCCCCTCCCCCCCCCCCCCCCCCCCCCCACCCCCCCCCCCCCACCCCCCCACCCCCAAACCACCCCCCCCCCCCCCACCCCCCCCCCCAGCCCCCCACCCCCCCCCCACCCCCCACCCCCCCCCCCCCCACTCCCCCCCCCCCCCCCCCCCCCCCCCCCCTCCCCCCCCCCCCCCCCCCACCCCCCCACCCCCCCCCCACCCACACCCCCCCAACCCCCCCCCCCACCACCCCCCCCCCCACCCTAACCCCCCCACCCCCCCCCCACCACCCCCCCCCCCCCCCACCCACCAACCAGAATGTAATTCTGGTCAAACAACAAAATTATGTAGAGGTCACCTGAATATCTCTTTTTCTACCAGAATTAAAAATGTAATGAACATTGTTACACCATTAAAAACCTTGGCACTCCGCCCTTGCCTCCATAGCCAAGTTCCTGCAAATTAGTCTAAAACAAAGAAAAATATACTCAAGACAAGTTTTAAAGACTAGCATTAAGTGTAAACTAACTACCGAGATTAAGCTCTACTTACTACCATATTAATTACCAAAAATAACTCTACTAACTACCAGTATTAATATGAGATACCTTCCAGTATTAATTGAACACTTAACTAACAGTATTAATGATAAACTTACTACAAATATAATCAAACCTACTACTAAGGCCTCCCCTTAAATTTGCTATGGGGTTAATCATACCACTCTAAGCCACCAGTATAATTAAACCAGTGGTCCATCAAACGGTTTTGGTCAACAAGTCCACAACATTAAATCTGTGTGAATGTTCTCCACAACTTATGAGCTTCTTCAAGTATCAAATCTTATGATGTGGTGACCAATCTCGATGTGTGCTTTGCTGCGGAATGATATAAACAGGGTTCTGCACAAGCTACGTGTGGCTTTCATATGGCCATGTGGATTTGTGGTTTTCATGAAATTATACCATATGTCCAGCAATTGATTTTTGACCCACAATAACGTGTTCTATCAGCAGCATTTGCATTCAGCTACGATATTCACTTCATCTGTTGAAGTGGACAAATTGGCGATGTTCCTGGCAGTTCATGAGATAAGTCTTTGTCCAAAGAAATTTGACAACCACCTGTTGTAGAGTTCCTTCAAGTTGGACCCTCTTATAGTCACTATCAAGGCGATCTTCCAAGTCAATAGGTGATTCCCTAGATACCATAACCCTAGTTGTGGTTGGCCCTTAATACTGAAGATTCTCTTGACCAGCATTGAGATGAGCAAAAATCGTTGGAGACGTCTTCTACCATGAAAACGTGACACAAACACAATTGCATACATAATATCATCTAGAACTTAAGTACATGAGGAACCTATCACAGATCTGTACAAGTTATATCTACATCAATAGCTTGCCTCATCCTTTGTCAACGGCAACTTGTTTCCACGGAGTGATTGCAGCGTTCACATGTGTACTAAGATCAAATTTCTGTGATATTTCATCTGACTATACGATTGCTTGAGATAATGAAGATTCCCACCCTTGTTCTGCTTACTTGTTCCTAAGAAAATTATGTGATTCACCCATGGATCTCAGTTGAAATCAGTCTTTCATTAAGCTTCAACTCAGCGACACCAAGACTTGTTGGTACACAAAAATGAGATCTACCACATGACACTGATTCCTCATGATATCCTTTGTTGTCTCTTTAATGAATAAAGTCTTGTCCATTTGTCCCTCTTGTATCCATTTCTTCTCTAGGATTGTTGATAAAGTATCATACCAAGCCTCTATGGGCTTGTGCTAATCCATACAAAGCTTAGAACCACCGTTATAAACTTAGGTGGTTGTATCAGGATCAACCAAAACCAGGATTAACGATACATTAAACCATCTTCACTCTATATGCCATACATAAAATACTTTAACATCCTTTTGGCGGTAAACTATGAAACCGCCATAATGAGCTAAGAAAAACAACAACCTGAGAGCTTCCTATTCTGCCACAGGACAGAAAAATCCACTCATCTCAAAGTCAATTCCGTCTTCCGTGTGTACCCTTGGGGCCACGCAATCTGCTTATTCCTCAACAACACACGAACCCTCTTTCATGCCTTTTTATTCTGTATACCCCACTGGGTGCCCATAATTACCTTACATATTCATGAGGTGTAGATATACAAGAACTCATACGTGTGTAGCTTGAGACGGGTAACAGTTCTTCTTGCTTGCTTGAACACAACTGTCATCTAGTAAAGCTTCAGCAGATCTTGTTAGGGTACTCCTAGATAGAAAAGCAGGCATAACAGCACAATGTTGTTGATCTTTGTGATTGTTTCTTTGCGCGTTGATATGACTTGAGAAGAGCATGAGCTCCTGATTTGTTCATCACTGTGCTCCTAGGTTTGCCACACTACATTAAGGAAGCACCAATAATGACTTATTTGGTGAATACTATAATCACTAAGTGTAGAGTAGGAACTGACTGCATAGTTCTGTATGAAACTGATGAAATCAGGTATCACACCGCCTCAGCATAAAATGCCTCTTCAAAATCCCTGTCTCAGGCTTGTGAAAGATTTTCTAATCTCTGCTAAGTGAATCATCAGGTCAACAAGTTTGGTTTGTGCCTCCTAAATTTTGCCTACCAGTATTAATTGTGTGACTCACCATATTAACTGAGGAAGTACTGTAGTGTTGTTTTCCAGGAACTGTCCGAAATGCTTAGGGCAATTTCATAGTTCTTCCAACTCTCTTCTAAAAGCTTGAAACTTAGGATCCTCTGCGAAAGTAGTCCCATAAGAAGAATCCGCTTTCCTTTATATTTGGAAAAGGCGTGATTCTTCTTGTTGCTTAGGAATCCTTGACAGCGGAAGGAACAACAATAAGTCTACTTTCCTCATTCTTTTTCCGCAGAAGCATAGGTTGGAGTATACCTGCACTGTTAGTTAATTCTGAATCACCTTTCATGTGGGTTAGCTTGATTCTCCAAAGACACAGGAGATTAAAGTTCATAGAACAGGAAGATAGTCAATATCAAACATCCATCTATATCCAAACTCCGTTGACATTGGGTTATATCTTCAAGAAAATTAACTATGCAGAATGTAATCTACTACTCTTTTGTGACGAAATTAATAAACCCTATTCGCGTGGCTAGTGTGGATATACCAACTAAGAATCCCTCATCATAATTTTCCATCATACTTGCCAAGCACACTAATAGTATCTAGAAAGGTAACATGACACCCAAAAGGTCTTATGTAAGCTAATAATTGGTTTGGTGGCCCAAACCACAGCTCATATGGAGTTTGGTTTTGAGTTTTGTCAATCTTTAACCTATTAAAAAATATATTGCAAGCAAGTACTAACTGCTTCTGCCAACAAAAAAGATGTTGTGAATAGGAATCTGCTAGCATAAGCTTCTAGCACCACAATGAGGTTCTGTTTCATTAGTTCATCATCTCCATTTTGGGGTGGAGTTCTTGCAGTTACTATACCTCTTGTTTCGTTAATCCCCGTGTTTCCACAAAGTTCAAGCATTCTTCTAATCTGTAAATTTCAGTACCATAAATACATGATCTAATGATTTATCTCTATAATAAGCCACAGTTTTCAGCTAGCCTAACTAAAGGTCTGCAAGAATGTCCACTAGTGCTTTTCATCTTCGAACCAAAAGAATAACCCCACTAAATCTTGTACAATCTATCATGATGTACAACTGGCGAAACCATTCATATTTAAGCTTTTCACAGAAGTAGGGTACCAAAATGGTCCATAGCAAGTTGGTAAAGACACAGTAATCAACATCGATTCTAACTGGCCTGCACAGAGCCTGTGTTGTTTGCCTTTATGAGCAAGCTAACACAAGTGTGGATCATTTTTTGAAAACCATAGAAGTTAAAACCACTGACTAGGTTTCCATTCACAAGTTTGTTTAGTTTTTTAAATTGATAATGCCCCTAACCACCTTATGCCTTAACTTTAATCATTATTGCATTTAGCAATCAAACAGCAATAAATCACCTTTTGCAGGAGAAGAGTTGTCTTCCTGTCAAAACTTACACACTGTAGTGGGTCTAGGACATTTAAATTAAATGGTTGCTGATGTTCTCATCAGGCATTTTTGCGAAAATCAGAAGACAAATAAGACATTCAGTTTCCAAGTATAAAAAGAACCTGTCTGAGTTTCACATAAGTGTGATACTGAGAAACAGATTAAAAATGCCCTAATCTTTTTACAAAAAACACACTATCAAATTTCAAAAAAATTACCAACGCTTAGCTCCTTACCATTATGTAGCCTTTGCCAACCTGTCGCAATAAGGGAACACAATCCCCAAGTGAAATCTTCAAAATCCTCCAGTTGATCATGGTTACCTGTCATTGTGCCCTGGCAATATCTTCTACTATCAAGATATAGCCTCTATCTTCCATTGTTCTTTCAGTGGATTTCCGAAGCACATGAAAAGAGAAAGTGAGTTTCTCTTAGGGACCCCAGCCTTGCAGGCTTGTCTGCCTTGTGGACCAGATATTGCAGTCACATTCTAAGTAAAGTATGTCCACTGGTATAGATTGAAGTTGGTCTATGTTTCTCCAATGATAACTTGCTGTGTCTTAACACAAGTTTCCCATTGTTCCCATTACACATTAGAAATTAGCCTCATTCTGTGCGGAGAGTTGCAAAAGTGGCTTCTTACAGATAATATGATGGTGAAAAATCCCTTCTTTGATTCATTTGATTCATATGTGGTCTGTTGGACCTTGGAACTGTGTGGTTTTTGAGGTTACTGGCTGTTTAGAATCTAACATATTAAGTCAGGGACTAAACAGCAGTATACTTTTGTCCTACCAAATTAATATTTGTTATCCCCTCCCTATACCATATCATATTGTCCTAGACAAATGTAATTTTGGACGACCTCATTAAGTTCGTAACTCGATCTATGGAACAAATGGATTACAAGTAACCTGTTTGCTTTTGTCCATACTGGATTTGCCAACCCATTACAGTATAACTTCCCCTTATCCTCAGCTTCCCTAGCGCAGTTTTTTTCATAACAGGCATACAATCTTTATCAATGATTAGACTACAACAAACAAAACATTTCTATCTGTTTGTAAATATAACCTTCCCCTAGTTCTCTTTCCATCATATCAGTCCAATCGTCAATTAACTGTATGTTTTCTTATCTTTGAGTGGGTGTTGCCAAGATGTTTATGGGTTAGACACAACTAGTTCACAACGGCGTTTGATTTTGATGGCAGGACACATCTTTTGCATTTGTTACATCCAACCTTGACTTCTTAACAACTCATTTGTTCACTTTAAAGTTCTGATTCAGTCACAAGAAGAGTGCTCACGTATTTCCAACAAGATCCCGTCACTATCATGTTTATTGACAAAGGTAAAAATGCAGCAGAAGAATTGACACTGACACGCCTAATTTCAAGTCTTTGAGGATAACACCATTTTACCATAAACATACAAGAATCATCATTCCTCTTGGTTTGAGTATAATCTCCACTAAAGGAGTGAGGCACTTTAAACTCATTGGTCGTTGTAAATCTACTGAAGCAAGTGTTCCCTATTGAATCCGCTTGTGAACACATCAATGTACAGAAAATTCATTTCTTCTTCCGTCATAACCTAGAACCTCATCAGTAGATTTTATTTCAAGAAACAAGCAAGTTTATCATGTGAACTCAAGCCAGATTCAATTAATCTCCAAAGAATCTTGAAGAATCTTTCCATAATCTACTGTTTTTGTGTGCATTATTTTTCCTTTCTTTTACAGCTTTCATGCCTATTCCTTACGATATCTTTTAACTTTTTCATCTGTTTCATGTATTCTTTTGCTTGTAAAATAGCAAGGTTTTTTCATTTTGAGAAAAGCTGCTGTTTTTGGAAAATAACAAGTTAGAGTTTTCGAGGTTTCTTAATAGCTTACTAGTTGCACCATTTATTTGTTCTTCTTTATCACCTCTAAAGCTTCATGATGCGTTCATCATACACGAGTTTATAGCTATTATATAATCAATGCAAGTTTAGAACACAAAGAAACCTCATTCCTTGAGCGGATACATGAACTGCATGCATTGTTATGCTGTCAGCTGCGAGTGTTCCCCCAATTACAATCCCATCATCCATTTGTCAGCAATCCTTCGATTCTATTGCTTCTTCCCAGCAGTCTCTTGATGTTGATAAAGGAGAATCTCACTCTCAATCCATCATGTAACCCCTTTGCGGTTCATTCCCAGCAAAGTGACTCTTATTGTGACAATTGAATCTCTCATGCTTCTTTTTACAAAGCCAACAGATTTTTTTCATTCCACTGAACTCAAGCCTTCCTGTCTTCTATATTGTAGATTGATATATATGCATTTTGAGATCTTACAATGGAGGATAACATATATTTAGGTAGTATTTTGCATTAACACAATCCACCCTTATAAACCTGTTATGGCTTCATGGTAATGCAAAATAGTATCTAAATTTGTGTTATCCTCCATTGTATGATCACAAAATCCTGTTAAATTCATATCTATTGACATACAATAAAATGAAATATTATAAAACATGACAAACCCGTCGAAACATTATAAATAAAGTTCTAATCTATACCTATAAAGCATGAAAAATCAAAATGTTGTTCTATGTTGTCCAAAAAGGTGAAAGTCATTTCTTTATACAAAGAAGGTTACAACACAATCTCTAAATTAGATATACATCTGAGAGATTTCAATAACTTAAAAAACAATGATAACCTTATAAAAAGTTTTTTTTACCAATTCGGTCGTTTGACTTTTCGTGTCTCCCAGTTATATGATGAAATGGCTTTAATTTGGCTCCGACTAGAAGCCTCTCTTATCTCAGTCCGAATATCATAAAATACCACACCCAAACACCAACGTCAGAATATAGTAGATTCAAACCAAAACAAAGGAAATAACCACATACAAAAGATGGAAAGAGAGATGACATGTCGTACTATCCTACTAAAGAGAAACGCTCAAATGTTTATCAAAACATTCCCACGACCAACACGAAAATCGCCCAACCAGTCGCCTTTCAAATCTTCAAGTGTATGTCGGGGTTTTTTAACCCGTCACTTACTAAGATGCTTATGCATCAAGTTAGGCTCTGCATTCACAAATACAACGTTGTGGCCGCAAGCCCCTCGCTTTTAACAATCATATTTTGAACGATTATGCAAAGAATGGCTATCTTATACTCCTGTTAACAACTCCTTTTTCATGCTTGATGAATTCTTTTTCTTCTTCATTACCATACAATGAATTACAGAATCAATGAAGCATCAACCTAGGTAGAGTTGCTATAAGAAGATCTCCATAGGCAGAGTAAAGTACAAGAAGTTGCACATGTCTACAAGCTTGGTACTTGAGTAGCAATAAGAGTGCAACTAAGTCATTATCATCCATGAAGGCATGACGTCTACAAACGACATAAAGAATAATGTTAAAAATTAAACTAGATATGGGGATTTTGTGATTTCGAGTGAGAAATTCTACTTGTAATTACCTCGGAAAGCAGGATGTAATCCATTTCTATTAATTACGACAACCTTGACTTGGGACGTATCTATACTCCCTTTTCTAAGTGGTCCTACCAACGACTCAAACGTCCTACAGATTACATCACATCTATGTCGTCTGGATAATGATAGGGAGTAAATGCTTCACCTTCTATCTGTGTGCAATACGCCATAGAGTGCACACAGATAGAAGGTGAAACATTTACTCCTTATCATTATCTAGACAACATAGATGTGATGTAATATGTAGGACGTTTGAGTCATTGGTAGGACCACTCAGAAAAGGGAATATAGATACGTCCCAAGTCAAGGTTGTTGTAATTGATAGAAATGGATTATATCATGCTTTTCGAGGTAATTACAAGTAGAATTTCTCACTCGGAATCACAATGAATTACAGAATCAAAGAAGCATCAACCTGGGGAGAGTTGCTATAAGAAGATCGCCATAGGCAGAGCAAAGCACAAGAAGTCGCACATGGCTACAAGCTTGGTACCTGAGTATCAATAACAGTGGAACAAAGTCATTGTCATCCATGAAGGCTTTGTGTCTACAAACGACATAAAGAATAAAAACTAAACTAGATATGGGGATTTTGTGATTCTGAATGAGAAATTCTACTTGTAATTACCTCGGAAAGCAGGATATAATCCATTTCTATCAATTATGACAACCTTGACTTGGGACGTATATATATTCTTTTTTCTAAGTGGTCCTACGAATGACTCAAACGTCCCACATATTACATCACATCTATGTCGTCTAGATAATGAAAGGAGTAAATGCTTCACCTTCTATCTGTGTGCAATACGCCATAGAGTGCACATTCTCAGAAACTGAAAGAGATTAGATCAACACTAAGATAATAATATAACAGAGGAGTGTTTGAAATCCAGCATGTGATATAGTATGTATATACTTTCTGATATAAATTTTATATACTGGTGAGATGCATATTTTAAGTTTGTGTATAGTTGACTAACATTTTTAGATCCCACATATCAAAACAAATCTGTGAGGTTTGGTGGTGTGTATGATGAATGTTGTCTTTGGTCACTCTCTATTTTTGTTAAGTAAACTATTGCTGCTTCAATAAAAACCATAACATAACAAAAGTTACAGGATAACATGACATAGAGGAGCATAACTTGATTTGCGACGTCATTTTTTGGTGATAAGATGATTGCCTGAGGTGTAGGTTTAAGATCCCGGTCTATTTGTTGAAGGATGCCTAACACAACTGCTTGGTCCCTCTCGCGTGTCCTCCTGCCGCAAGCAAGTAGAGGTACATGCGGCTTCTTTTTAATAAGGGGAAGCATGAGTGATTAAAGATGGGTAGGTTTGGGCAGTTATTCGTGGTTCAGTACCCCTCTGTCCAAGGCAGCAGATAAGTTTGAGTTCTTAAACGTTGTTAATGGGGTGTAGTCCACTGCAACAACTTAGTTTGGGAACTACAATTATCAAAAACATAATATATACGAGAACCACCATGGGATGTTAGAAATCATCGTCATTAGCGGAAACTAAGAGATACAATCATTTAATTAGAAGTTACAGATTGACATCAACATAAAAGAAATCTGAAATATTTAACAAGATCAGGATACAGAAAGTACTTATTGCCATATAGGTGTGTGCACGGTTCAGTTTGGGTTGGTTTTTAGCTAAAACCGAAACCAAACCGAAATAGTCGGTTTTTAAAAACCACAAAAAAAACCGTTTGGTTTTTGGCGGTTCGGTTTTTTGGTTTCTCGATTTTTTCTGTTCGGTTTTTCAGTTTCAAACCGTTTATATCTGGTTGTGGCTAATTTATATTGATAAACTTGTTTTACGTAGAAAATTGGTTATTCTTTATTATTTTTTTGTCAATATAAGCATAATAATGTTTACCCAAATTTTTACAATTATACACATATAAAGAGACACACACACATGCAAGTGAAAATACATATAGTATGATCATTGTCATATATGTAACGATATATTGTCAAGTAAACACACGTACATGACAAACACATTTATAAACATTAAGATATATATGTATTATAATTCCACCCACAAAATAAATATGAATTTAAAAATTGGATTTATTATTTATTTATTTATATTATATTAATTATATATTATTATAAAACTGGTTCGGTTCGGTTCGGTTTTTACGGTTCGGTTTTTGGACGAAAACCAAAATCGAACTGAAATTTTTTGGTTTTTGAAAAAGTAAAAACCGAACCATCAGTTTTTAGTTTCGGTCGGTTTTTTGGTTTTCGGTTTTCGGTTTGGTTTCGGGTTTTTCGGTTTTTTTTGCTCACCCTTGCCATATGAAGTTTCATATCGGTGCTAGGAATGCAATTTCTTATCTTAGCACGTACGAAATGAAAATATAATACCAAATCTTATGTGTATTTGATTCGTAACTTTGTGTTGTTTGAAACGATCGCATAATATATGCGTTGCAACTTATCATCAAAGTGTTTATTTCAATGTTTGCTTACCACAAGATTATACGCTATTCCTTTTTATTAAATCTGATACATCCGTGGTTAGTAATCTTTTCCTACTTGTTTTGATGCTCTGGTATGATATATCACTGTATTTGGTTAACGAGTGATATCGTCGTTCTTTTCGAGGACACTATCCCAAGTTCGAGGATACTATCCTTAGGCACACATTCAGATCTGTTTGCTGCTCATGGGTTGATTATGATATGTTAGGCTAAATAATATCCGTCTACTCTATTTTTTTGGTTTCCAGTTATAAGATTATAAGAACGTGTGTTTGAATTGTTTTGATGCTCATTCTTTTTGGTTTGTGATCCGTAATGTATACATTTACCTCCTAATGTGGTTGATATCTTTTTGGTTGAGCAAAGCAGCATGAGTTTATGTTATATGGATCAAATTATGTATATAATTCCCCTACTTCTTTTGATATCCTAAGGGTTGTGTCCTCAACTTACTCGAGAGTTGCATACACACGGGATCATACCCGATTGGCATCTCTTGCTAGGATCTTTGTTTCTCAATCCGGTTTCTTTTTTTTCTTCGGTTTTTTCCGTTTACAGATGGAGGTTTCCTTCAAGACCCCTGCCGGTAAGACCATAAGTATGGAGCTTTAGGATTCTGACACATTTAAGAGAAACTAAAGCTGGTACCGTAACCAGTTTGATAGGATTTCCTTAGTCAAACCCACACCTTGGGGATCGATGCATATTTTCGTCAAGACTCGCACTAAAAAAATCACCCCTCTAAATGTTTCATAG